>KN837083.1:1714010-1730957 GCA_000827215.1 Sphaerobolus stellatus SS14
CAAATCAAGGATGACTCGACAATATCGCGAACAAATTTACAACGTTGTGTCATTACAGCTGTTTTCATTACATAAGGCGGACTCCCACGATCACGTGATGTTCGCAAAAAATAATACTTTGCAAACATTTTACAATAGCTCTTCAACCACTTCAATTTAAGCTTAGGAAATTTGTAGTATTGAGTTTTCAATGCTGGGCATCGATCCATCTCAAGAGCCACATTGGCGACTCTGGAGCGCTGAACAGATCACAACTGGCAACGAAGCAATCTGGGCTCTGGAGACGATGCCTGCTTTATTATACGGTATGTTTCCTTCCTCTATTCACTCGCATTATCTGACATATATCAATAAAATCGTATAATATCCAACTTCGCATATCTACCTCGATACACGTCACCCTCATCCCTCTGCCCTCAAGAACACCGCTCCTAAAGGAATGTTTACCATCATATGTTCTTATGAAGCTGCCTGGGAATTCGCGGTGCAAAGAGAATGGACGGACGGAAACGGAAACGGTGAAAGAACGGGAGAAGGAGCGGCCGTTATGGAGCCTCTCAGCGCCGTGCAGCATCGGCGCCGTTAAGGTATGTGTTTAGTTCTTTCGTTTAATGCTGTTGTTCTATATGATAATGGATTGTCTCCGTATGCAGCTATATTCACAATCCTAATTATTGCATGTCCTTTGGGGACACGCCTTCGTGAAGGCCTGCACGGCTGGTACCTCCCTGTCATCACATCCTCCACTCAGGTCTCAAGTCTAATCCTTTCTCTCCAAATACGACACCTAACACAACACTTATCCCTCTCCACTATCAAGCAATATTAATGACGAGCTCAACTGTCTTTCGTTCCATCCGTGCATTATTCGAGAATCGATACAGGTTGTGAATGCAATCTGGTGCATTGGATTCGATGAGTTCGAATGATGTCCTCAAGAGCGTTAGTATCACAAAGAAGGACCCAGGCAGCGGCTTGCGGGGATTAGACTTTAGTTTGGCGAGAATGGAAGGAGAGCCGAAGCTGATGAGATGATGAAAGACGGGCATGGACGAAGCGGGAAGCCTCGTTACGAGGTGATGAAGGCTCCTCAGAACAGGATATGGAGACGAGGAGGCAAGCGAATGGATATGCTTTTAAGGCATCGAGGATCTGCATGTGTTACATGTTGGCTGGGATGCTAATTCGAACATCTCAGGCTATCTTGGCGCGCTGATCATTCTGCACGATTCCTATGCATCAGCGTAGTTACAGGTGGAAGCCTAAATACACTGTTTTATCATCCGCCTTGTCCAGCAAGTCCGAATCTGGCGGTGACCAAGTCGACCGTTTCGGATATGCAGCCTCTCGAGTCTCGCGGTGCTCTGCAGAATCAGGATATACTGTTGTTTGCGGATACGACTGCATTGAGGAATGTTGGGAAGTTCGTCACTGCTATGGAATGCAGTTCGTTATTAAGGAGTGGACTTAGGGTATCGAATGAGATGACTGAGGGGAATATTCCATTTTAGCATTCATCGTTCACGTATTGGCTTGCGAACTCCCCATTGTTGCAGCCGGATATCAAGCCCCCCCTGGATCGTCGAATATATAATTCTCTTCGCATTCGTTTCTCGCGATCACCATCACGATAACTCCAATGAAATCAAAGCAAAGACGTTTCGATAATATCGCCAACAAGTTTACAGCAACGTCGTGACACCAAACTTCCTACGAGCTTCCTTAAGACAGCCTACAGAGATCAAGATGCATCCGCACGGTGTTATCGAACTTAATCATTCTCTTTGCTGTTGCACAAGATCAAGTGGGGAGGATGCGATAGAATAAGAGGAGACAAGTGAAGTTTATAGACACGACGGAGGTGTTTCTACTTGTTTTCGAAGTCTCATTGCATAATGTAGCTAAGTTATCCGAACACAAGAAAAGAATGCCGAGTTATATTGGAACAGCAAGCTAGGCCGATAATAATTTGAGTACTAGTACATTCAATGGTGCGGAATATCTCTACCTTACCCGTTGTCTACCTTGTTCAAGTTTCTTCTCATAGATCGTTCTGAAATAGTGATGTGTCCGTAATGCACCTTATATTCAGACTCCTTTTCGTTTCTATCCCGTCGCATAATACCTCTTCAAAAAATCAAGTATCGTCTACGAATCACCATGTGCTTCCGAATTCTTGCTATATTATTTTACTTAGTAGCCCTCCTGTGATTAGAACTCTTTACGTCGGAATATAGGAATGAATGAATGAACCAAACCGTGTCAACGAAGAATAGCGGTGGGAAAGGAAAGAAATCAAGATAGGTATCTCATCAGGATGTTTACCTTTTATCAGTCGGTCTTCGAGTATGATTATTACTCGCTCTGCCTATTTGCGCTTCTATCTTTCAAGACATTTGCGTTCTGTTCTGCGAGGATACATCAATGATTCAGTTAGCGTGCGGCGTGGTGTACATATAGAATTGATGTGGAAACGTCAGTGATAAGGAGACGAACGGTGCATAGTGAATATTCCGATTTCGAATGACCTCACCTCGTGCACAAGTCAACGTTACCTAGTTAGTCCCGAATAAGTTCTAAGAGAAAGCATTGCGAAGTCCGAATATACGTGTAAAAATCGCCGCATTACTAGTCAAAGAGCAACCTGAAGTATAACAGCAAGATATGCTTCGTTATTATGACAGCGAAGCGAACATGCATTGATATCGCACTCAAATAGGAAATAATCTACAACAGGTAAGTAATTGTATATGATACAATAAGTTGGGAGTCTACATAAGACGAGTCATTGCAAAAATTAAAAATAAGGATTGAGAAATCACTCGTCGTCTATTTAATCAAGTGATACGACGACATCCAACGTTGCATCGGATCGCTTTTATGGCGGCGGCTCCGCAACACCAACTTGTCCACCCTCCTCCACCAGATGCTTATCCTAATCTCCAAGCCCTTCCCATCAGGACTCGTCCTTACAACAACCGTGTTATCACTCCTGCATCAATCTATGAGCATCGTATCAAAACAAAGAACGAATAAACATACCTAATCGTCCCCGACAACAGCTTCTCAGCCAACGGATTCACCACCTTCGTCCTAATAACTCGCAATTGCCTTCGCTCCATAGACATCATTATACCCATGCTCCGCCAACCATTCCCTCGCCTTATCATTATAATCCAACTGCATCCTCCGATCCCTAATCCTCTCCATAACCTCGTTCAACCTCAAGCTTACGATATTCTTAATATTCCTCTCCGAGAGACGGTTGAACACGATTTATGCGTCAAGACTATTGATAAGCTCGGAAGGGAAATGATGGCTGGTCTAAGACAGAGGTTTTCGCAGAGTCGGTGACGCTGCGTCTGCGGCGATGGATGAGGGAGATGCGAGGATGTCGGAGCCGAGGTTGGAGGTCGCGCAGATGATAGTGTTCTAGATGTGTTATTAGCAGAAAGACGACGTTGCAGACGGTTGGGTACACACCTTGAAGTCGACTTTAAGCCCTTGACTGTCCGTCAACGATCCTCGCCGAGAATCTGAAGAATCATCGCGACGTCCTAATATCAAAGAGCCACGGCGATACGGCATAACGTACTCGGTGGGCCTTCGACAGTTCACCAGCGGCTGAAGGAGAGATTCAGCACCCAGACCTACAAGGCATAGATACAAGCCATGTACATACCCGCAACCAAAGCACCATCGCTAATCTCCACAACGTGATGAACTTCATGTCGACTCTTCAAGCCTCGCAGAATGGATATGGTGTTCACAACCGTAGGTGATAACAGACTGGAAATGACGCTCCAGCGCAGCGTCCTTCTCCACGTGCTTGCGGTACTCTCGACTGTCAAACAGAGTCAGCCAGGAAGTAGATGTTCACCGAGCTTGGATATACGTGTCGTAGCACCGACCATTACGATCCTCTCGCAGGTGCAGGCTTGGTCATACTGCCAAAGTCGACGCTACGTTCGGCTTTGCCAAGGTTGAGGAGTGTATCTGCAAGGTCGCGCCAGTCAATACCAGGACAACATCATAAGAGCTTGCATAACTACTCACACAATTCATCGATAAGCAAATAGCCTTCTCCTCTTATTGCTCAACATCTTTCGGCAAGGCCTCAAACTTGCTCCAAACTGTCCACGGACGCCAGTACCAGCGACGATAAACGCGAGATCGAGGGACAAGACACGCATGTCGAATAGGGACTGCAAGGAACGAACGGTTTAGAAGTAGGGTCATACTATCACTACACATAAAAGCACCTCTGGAACCTCTTTGGCTACAATCCGTGAGGTCAATGCTTCGAGAATGGCGGTCTTGCCAACACCAGGTGGACATGATTGGATTTGGGTCTACGAGACAGAATTAGCGTGCGTATGAGACGGATAGCATAGAATAGAATGTATAGGACGTGATTTGAATAGTACGACGAATCTCTAAAAGGCAGGGTAAGCCATAACGCCGGACGGAGTGAGAATGACGCACAGCAACGACGACGGCCTCAGCGCAAGACCTCCTGGACGTAGAACCAACTGTTTGCGCAAGCGGAATGGGTATCGTGGTGATAACAAACTATAAATGTTTCTTCGTGTCTTGTTAACATGGCGAACAACGAGGTCGAATACAGTCTCAACGACATCAGCAAAAGGTGCGGGGTTTGTGAGGGCTGCAAAGCGCGGGACGTAGTGACTTTCGGCGCTCACTTAATTCGTGCCCATGTTCGTCTTTGTCATCTGCGAAGCCGGATATAGCAGTGATTCATCTCCTGGTAACGCCGGCACACGATGCGCGAGATGAAATCCGGTAGCATGTTCGACAGCTCGCAAACCTGCGGCCCCACCGCTTTATGTCTTCCATTCTGTCCAGAATTCACTTGCTGGATGGACAACACGCTGACCAAGGATCTGGAGAATGGCAGGAATGGCATCATCGATAGCATGTTGCATAATGAAGCTCTTGTATGTAGCCGAAACGTTCCATAGCATCCTCCCAAAGTCTGACTGGCCATTCAATCTGCGCAATCTAAGTTAATGATAATCAATAACTGCGATCACACAGATATTTGAAGAACATACAGCATATCATTTGGAATACATTCATAACAATCCTTCTTGGCAGGAATACATATGAACTCAATGATTCTTATTCTCGATTGATTCTCGACGATCTCATGGTGTAAGACCTCTCATGGCCCCAGTGAATAATTGTAACTTCAATCGTAAAATTTAGCGATATAAACAACTTAACTACGCTTGCCAATAAGCTCTCGAAGACGCTGTTGCAAACCTGTTGTCGAAGACCATTTTGTCGCGGCGACACCGTGACCTCCGCCATGTCACACACTGTCATATGTCGACTCTTCCGGACTCATCCGCGACACCTCGTCTCCAAGTCTAACTGCGTCTTTTACTGAATACCAGACCTCCTCTCCTTCAATTCAGTATGCGATCAGATATCAATGAATTGTGAACTATCCAGACGATCCTGAGCAAGTACCGCTCTTGTGGTTGGTGCTGCGGCTGCCGATGAAGGTTATGAATATGGCTCTCAATAGATGCTATTCTGATAAGGTGGACAGTACGTACCATTTCTATTCTTTCGTTTTACAATATAATAGCTTATAGTGCAATTTAGAGGAGTCTAATATGACTTGACTTGCCGTTAGTACTTATGTATTCTTGAGATCACCCCGACAACAAAGCCATCTGGAGACGACCTCTGGTTTCGTATCAGGTACATGTTCTTCCTCATATTCCCACTTACATTATCTTACACAACTACTTAGATTAACAATATTCCATTTCAACGATCTACCTACAATGCGCTGCACCAGATGCGCGTCGTCCCTCCATTCTTAAGACCACCGCTCACGAAGGAACGTTTACCGCATCATCTACTTATGAAGATGCCTGGCATTCGCGGTACGCTCAGGAAGCATAGACATGGACATGATGACAAAGGAACGATAGAAGGACCGAATGGTTGTGAAGCCTATTAAGCTATGTAGCGCACGGGGAGCATCGATCTGGCTAAGGTGTGTAGCATTACGTTCTTTCGTTCAAAGACGTCTCTGAGCATACGGATATTATGCTTTATCAGGTCATAATCCGGATCTTTTTGTCTACACGAGGCCAGGACGCGCCTTCGTGAGATTAAGGTCGGCCGTCACGACTCGTGCCTCATCGGCTTCGCATCGCCCTCTCAAACCAAGCTCCTTCTATTTCATCACGAAGACTACAATGACTCTTATACATCTAGTAGATCAGTCAGAATCAATATCAAACTCGACGAGGTCCCATCTCTGTATCATGCGATAACGAATGTATCTGGTGCATTGGATGCGCTACTGTCTCTTCAAAGTCATTATGATCGCGGAGAATATATTCAGCATCTCGCTGCGATTATATCATTATATCATGGCTTAGAGGGAATGAAGAAGAGTCGTTGTGGTTTCTGAGTTGATGACTCAGTAGGGCTATGTCGAAGCGGTGACCCTCGTCATAGAATAACGTTCGTCGTAGGGCCGTTTGACGGTGCTGAAAGAGGATAATCAGACGAGAATGGAACGGAAAGAAAGAGTGTTTGAGGGTCTGTATGATGCATCCATCGTTGTGTAGGTTGGGATGACATTGCCACGCCGGATTCGGCACAGTCAGGTCGTTGCAGGTGCACGATCTATACCATTTCAGCGTGGACGTTCTTCTACCAACAGTAAAGCTGTGAAGTGCAAGGCAGTCGCGATGCACAACTCGACTATGTCGGGTTTGCAACATCTCGTGGATCTGTTCCCTCTGCTTTTAATTTATGCGGATTCAGTGTCAGCGTTGGATGCGTTAATGGAGCGGCTGCGAGTGTGGTGAATAAACGATATGGATTCCTTGAGGCTGCGGTTGCGTTGGCTTGTTATTGAGAGGTGGGATTAGGATGCCGAATCAGACGTTGGTGGAGGCCTCATCTGGATATATGAACAATATTCGATGCTGGCATCATTGTCGATGATATTCCATCATCACTGCCGCCTCATATCTTCTTCGATTACCGAATAGACAAATATCTTCGTATTCGGTTGGCTTACGATCGTCTTCACTTCAAGCAAATCAACGACTCGTACAATAGTTATTCCCAAGCAAATTCTTCTTCATCAAACTTCTCTACAAGCTTCTTTAAAAACAACTTACGTCACTACCGCGCACATGAACACCACATTCAAGTTCATCTGTGTAGAGACGATCGTTTCAGTCTCTTTCTGGTTCAAGAGACCAAGCAAGCGACTTGTTATAATAGGAGTTTCGGTTTCGTTTCATCACACTGTCTGGCAAAGAAATGGAAGTTGCCAACCTATTTTAAGTGTTTCTAAGTATATTCTCCAGAAGCTTGTCATGATAGCTGCCAGATTATGACTTCTCCGGCGTTAGTCGTGGATTGCTTTCGCACCACGAGGTTAACTCGCTCCCATTCCCCCTTCACTATGGGCCACGGCATTACAGCCTTTGTAGCAAAAATCCCTGCGCAGGTGGACTCAGAGACAGGAAACCATGTGACGGCGACACAATCTGATGGGGTAGCGTCTCTCTCGCAGAAGACTAAGGAAAACTCAATTCAGGGAGAGTCGACCTGCGGTATCTGGGACGTCTTCTCACCATGAAAAGGCACTGTCGAATAACACTGAGGAAATTCTGAACCAAGGAGATTCAAAGCCGGTAGAACTGCTGTCGGAGATGAGACCTCCTGAGGAGGATCCATCGGAAAATAACATGGAAATAAACAAAGAGGCAGAATGAAGCCAGGTCCGTTGTTGACTGCACTCCTAATTCTTTCTCTAACCTTTTTTTCTTTTTTTTCTTGCAGAATATTGTTAATAAGCTACCTGAATCCCAGACTCTTTTGGAAAATATTATTAAGACACTTCATGGATCGGAGTATTTCTCTTCCGTTGGAAGTGACAAACAATCACGGTTTTGGATCGAATGTGAACGGATTGCGAAACAAAGTGATGAAGCATTTTTAGAGAGATATAATGGGGAGTTGGATGTACAGCTTATTTTTGTGAGTATCTTTTAACTTCCGTAATCATGATTATTAAGTAACTTTAAATAGGCAGGTCTTTTCTCCGCTGTTAGTTCAGCATTCATTATGCGGATGTAGTCTGATTCTCCTCCTGATCCAATCGATTAGACCAATGCCTTGCTTACCCTTTTGATCCAAGGAACATTCAATAAAACCTTCATGGACACGACATTCGTATTGTCAGCTCCAAGTCCTCCAGGATCCAATCCAGTGTCGTTAATAATTGTGGAACAGGCTCTAGGCTATTTGAGCTTATCCCTCAGTTTATTGGCCGTATTTGATGCTGTGCTTGGGAAGCAGTGGTTGGGTTATTTCAAAATATACCGCTTTGGACATTGTACACTTAAAGGCCGCAATGTACTAAGTTACGAACGCAGAGCCGGTATAGAGCAATGGCATTTACACATACTATTGGACATGCTACCCCTTATGCCCCAACTGTCGTTACTTCGTTTCGGTATTTCGTTGATCATCAACGTCTATACTAAACATCCGATCCTGGGAAGTCTAATCCTTGCTCTTTATATCACGACATTAGGGGGGTTCAGACCTCCCGTTTTCGCGTTGTTTTGCGGTTCTTTTACTGTCCGTTTTACATCTCGGAAAATTGCGAAAACCGGATTCAGGTTTGAACTCCCCTGTTTTCAAACCGTTTTCCAGCTGTTTTACGTACCGTTGCAATATATGTACGACTGTCGGCTGCTTGTTGGCCGACACGCTGAGCTTGAAAAAGTGCCAAGCCGCACAGATACCTATGCATTTCAGCGCATGCTTGAAGGCAGATACATGTAGGATGATCTCACTTACAGTATCCAATATGCCTCGTTATTTAGTGAAGAAAAAAACAAAGAAAATGAGGATGACACAGACGTCCTCGAGATTTGTGATCCACTGCGGCAGCTGAGTGACAAGATCCGCAGAGCACTTGTTGCTTTATATTCACAACTTTATCTAAATAAGTGCATCTCTATACAGAGGTCATACATAGCAGTACGTGCCATCCCAGTGGCGCAGTAGATTTTGTATATTCAGGGTTCAACTCTTGGATACAAGAACGACGATGCGAAAACAAAACCGAAAACAGCGCCTCACGCGAAAACGGATCCTGGGCTGTTTTCCCGCACACCCAAAAACGGCCACGAAAACTGAAATAAAAAACAACCACGAAAACGGGAGGTCTGAACTCCCCTAATACAATTGGTGTCCGTCACCATCTATCTCCTTTCCAGACTGGCTTAACCACATTAACGAGATACCTAATAGAGAAGTTTTTGCACCAAGTATTCACTGGAATGCAATTCTTTAGGATAAAGCTCAAAGCCTTTGGGATCCAGTTGACAAAATTACGAAAAAGGCCCTGGAATGTCATTGACTGTATCAGGAGACCTGATCTTGAATCAATGGAGGTTCTACCACAATCAATACGATGTGAAAGACCGCATTATCAGATTCATCACCGACCTGCCATGTCCCAAGGTGGCCACGCCCTACAATATGAGCCGCCCAAGGATGTTTTAGTTCAACATGAAATTGTTTTGTGGGCTATTCAGAGTACTACCGATCCTGATGTAATCACATTGGCTGCAGAAATGGTCCCTTTCATCTTTTGGCCAGCTTGTGTCGACACCGGAATAGTTATGAGGCAGCTATAGTATACTTGTGACAGCTGTTTTGACACTCGGGGGGATATCATTCCTAGCTTGAAGTCGCGAGCACAGGCTTGCTTTAAAGTGGTTCTGCATCTATATTGCTCTTTCTGGATGCCCACAAGTTGTATAAATTCCTCAGGAGATTCAGAAGACGTGACTTCTGCGAAGGAATAGTTTCGAAAACGTTCAGGGCTTGCGAAGCTCTTCCAGAATGACAGTCTACTGTTCATTTATGACGAGTTTCTCGAGGACCTCTGCCTCAGAGCAAGCTATGATTGATGTATCTCTCTCAGTTAAACCTGGGAACCTGTCCTTTAACGGATGGAGGCAGGTTGCGAATTTGGATGATATAACTTGGTGCTTCCGCATTTTTAACCGACAATTAAATTGCATAAATTCTTCAGGGAACATTAAGGACGGATTAGGTGACTCGAAGGCTTTGGTACCCAATCCTTCCCAGCTA
This sequence comes from Sphaerobolus stellatus SS14, assembly GCA_000827215.1. Taxonomy (NCBI): domain Eukaryota; kingdom Fungi; phylum Basidiomycota; class Agaricomycetes; order Geastrales; family Sphaerobolaceae; genus Sphaerobolus; species Sphaerobolus stellatus. The sequence continues at coordinate 1,724,190 of KN837083.1, forward strand.
TTGTTTTGTGTGACTTTGGGACTAGGGTTCCAGCCAGAATTCAACTTCCCAGAATGTCTTGATAAAAGGTGAGAATACTCAAAATATCTTGAGTTCCGATAGCCTAAAATTAATATGATTTAGTGTACTTGAACATAAGCTACTTGCAGAAGTGCTGGTGCGGTATTCACAATGGGATTTTTCTAGATGGGAGCCTTGGAGTCAGAAATTTAGTGAGATTCTTGAGGAATTGTCCGCTGATCTCATAGAAAGTTCCGTTCATATGAGCTCTCCGCGCACAAAAACAAGATCCCAGTCGTGGAGTGGCTAGCATGCCTGCGGTTGCGGGGTACATCACCTTCCCGGGGGGCATACAAGGTGCACTCTATGCTTGGGATGCTCAAAAGTATCATTTTGCTAGACGTTAAGGGCAAGCTCGATTATCCAAGATTATGGAGCTTTTACGAGATATTTGCCTCCGATACTGAACTTATAAGTGTCACAACTGCAGATGCTGACCTCATTTTTCAGGATCTGGGAGTAAACACGGGTTATGCAAGTCACTCATGTCTCTCATGCCTCCTCGCCCTGGGTATAGTGAAATGGCCGCAGGATATGCTTCCAGACACGGTGTATGTCAACATGCTAATTTTTTCCCTTGAAGCTTCGCACCCTGCTGGTTTACACGAAGTAGCATTACAAGCTGCGTGGTGTTATCAAACATAGCTCGAATGACTCACCGATGAGTCTGTCAACAACCGCCTGATATCTGCACTACTTATTTCTGGCACTTACCTATGAAAGCCCACCAACGAGTGGTCTATTGGACAATTAGACATGCCAGCACACCTCAAATATTGCTTTAGGATGATCCGGACTATGTGTACAGGTTGCCTCTGGGAATACTCATTCGAATATCAGAATATGATTATGGCCTTTATGGAGATCGTCGACGAAATATTTGATCATGATTTGGTATTTTCATGCATGAACGATGCGGTTAATATCCTGGTTATGCTCCAGAAACTGAAAGTGGCATCTCATCTTCACTCGCGTAGCGAATCACCTGCACAGGGAGATCAGTCTACTATGATCTATGTATGGCGCTGCCTTTCCTCGTTCAGACAGCCTGAAAGCGAGGAGTTCTCACTAAAGCGAGATGGTCTCTTCGATATTTATATATCTCAGCATGAAGTTTATTTTGGTAGAGCATTGTCGAGTGGTCTAGGGAAGAATATGTCAAGCAGGACCCGGGTTGGCTCGGGGAACTCACTTCCAACCTCCAGCATGTTTATGGCCTTCTGGAATCAAGATTAGGGGAGACAATGTGTCCACTAACACCCGAGTGAAACAGAGTAAAATTGAACTAATGGACCATTTGGAAGCTTTTGGGCATAAAATTCGAGAGGATCCTGAAATGATGGAGAAGACTGTTCTACATGATTCTTTCTGCTATAGCTAGGGTGATATAATATATTAAGTATCTTGTATTGTACGACATCAATTATTCTCCACATGGTATATGTTGCTACTGATCAAGAATCAATAAAATGGCAAATTCCTTCATATTACTGTGAACGGGTATCTAATGGTTTGTATAATACTTTCCGTACAATATCCCTCGTGGAATAAGCGTTGAATTAGATCGGATTCGTTGACCTTTGACCTTTGCACTGATTTAGTGATTTGACTCTCTAAATAAAGCTGATCGGATGGCGGTAGACTCTCGTTTAAAACGAGAACACTTGTTACATAAAATCAAATTGAACATTTCACACCCATCGAAATCTAGCCGCTTTCGATTACTAATTCAAGTCAAGCCAGTGTACTCGCCTCCTCTTTCATGTTGTAGGGCAATTTAATTTATCAAGGATACCCAAGAAGATAAATAAGTCAAACAAAGTAAAGTTCTGGATATTCTGCTATGGCTTGCTCTGGGTGGCTCAAAATTTTTAACAAGTATGTATTGTAGCTCTCTTCGTTTTTCTCTCAGAACGATCAAGGAACCCCTTGCCTTAGGAAGCAGAGTTCGACTGACTCTGACACAATATCTGGATGTTACCACTGTCGGTTCGACCGTATAACGAATATTTTGGTCAGTTGGGAGACGTGATTAATTTGCTGGAAGTGATAGATACTATGAAGTGAACCATATCAGAGTATACTGCTTGACTGCCGGTCGAGAAAAATGCTTATTGTTTTCCATAATTATGTATAATGGTCATACTCTTTGATACGGCGAGATTCAAGTTGGTCTCCGTGATCGTCCAGAGAATAGATAAGCCGTATAAACGAAAATAGTTAAGCAGCCATATCAGAGTAGTCAGCTCAGGCTTAGAGATAGCTTGAGCATGAGATGATTTTCGAGACCTAACGAAAAAATGTCAAGTAACGTAGTTCACCCACAAGCCGGACATGCTACGAAACCGGACAGATGGATATTATTTTGGAAGCAGTACACGGATTTGGATTAATTTTTTTTCTTAGCAGACTTATGGTGATAAATAACATATGAATGAAGCAAATAAAAATATTTGTCATAGTTCGTTTTGAAAAAATTATTATATGCCTGAAACAGGCTATTTTATACAGCTACAAAGTTTAGCACTCAATAAGCCCATTAGGATCCACTCAAATGTATTGTATACACTCAGTAAAGCCTAAATGAGGGCTGGATTTCTCATAGGATGCTAATATCTGAAGCTTTGATGGACAGATCCTCTGGCTAGTATGCTACATGCTGTCTGGTGCCAGTAGCACTAGTAGCTAGTTGATGATTACTCCTGCAGTAATAGTAATCATATTTGTTTCTGTTCTTAATTAATAAACAGAGAAAGTCTTTAAGTCATAAGAGTTGAATGCTGAAAGTGTGTGTGCTTTTGAGATATGGGTATTTTAACATCAGCTGGACTTGCAGCATCCTGAGATTGACCTTATTAACTCATTTAGACTCTTTTTAAACCACCGGATATATGAACCTACCCTTCTGGACTGAGGAGGGTGGTGACAAGTCACACATGTCATGCGCATCTGGAACATCCCCAAACTCAGCAACAGCAACTTCTTGAATATCTACACCACATCATCTATGGTTTTGGCTCGCAGTCTTTCTCTTCTAGTCTGCATTATATCCTTGATATACAACATCAATGCATCGAGCTCACAGTCTCCCATGGTACACCTTGGTTATGCCCGTTACAAGGGTACCTTGCAAAGTAATGGCCTAACCCAGTTCCTAGGCATACACTTCGCCGCTCTTCCTGTAGGACACTTGCGTTTTCGCAACCCGGCTCCACCACATTCTGTAACGAGTATCCACCCTGCGAAGGAGTTCGAGCCTGTCTGTTTTGGACTACCAACTCCGCTTACTGATAAAATCATTCAATTTCAAAACGAGAGTGAAGACTGCTTATTTATCAACGTATGGGCTCCTTCCAATGGGACATCAAAGTCAAAGGTTCCTGTTTTCTTTTGGATCTTAGGGGGTGGATATATCTTCGATTATGACGCCAATGTGAGTGTTCATATCCCTGCTTCTTGATATCGTGAATATGTTTCTAAATTTGCATAGTATAATGGCTCAACTCTAGTGGAATCCACAGGAAACAGCATGATATTTGTAAACTTCAACTGTCCTTTCGGATTTCTGGCCAGCGAAAAGGTTCGAGAAAATGGGGACTTGAATGTTGGGCTGCTTGACCAACGATTTGCTATGCAATGGGTAAAAGATCACATCACGTCGGTTAGCTAACTCTTAAAATTCCTATTTGATCTTCTAGTCTGCTTTGTCAGCTGGTTCACAAAGCTGTGACTACGCGTGACAAAGACATTTACAACCCTTTGCCCGCCAGCCACCATTACAATTATACAACTTCTATTGTAATAGGCAGCAGACTCTACTGATATCAATGATTAGACTTTCTGATAACATCTATTTCATACATTATTTAACATTACAATTGCCAGGTTGTCTGCTCCTACTTTTTGCGAGGACAATGTCGGTTCGGCGACTCGTGTAGAGATGAGCATCTTCAAAATAGTGGAGCTTTTGGAAGTGAGCAAAGCTTTATCTTTTGAATATATTGGACCTAATATTATCTAGACCAGACATGGACATCATCAGGAGCAGCAGGAGCAGCCAACGGACCATGCAAACAATCAGTGACCTTCTCATATGTACCAGATTAGCTTTACTGGAACTATATCTAATCAATCGACAACAGGGCCGAATCGATTAAGAAAGATTTAACAATTAGATAGGATAAACCTTTATGGCCCTTATTTTCCTATGGCTCTGGCAAATGCGAAGTTATCTTGATTGGAGGACTGGATGAGAGTCAGGAGGAATTGCGTCCTAAGGCATGACAGGCACTAAAGTCTGGAGATCCAATGCAATTGGGGGGCTATGTGCGTTTTTTCTTTCTATACTATTTATCTATGTCCTAATATCTCTATAGGAAAACGTATGAGGCAAACAAGATCGCGGCCACTATGTCTGCACACCAAGTTGCACGCGATAATCCGATGGATGCCTTCAAAGCTGCTTACCAAACAGCAACCAGGGCACCAGTAGCACCACCCACGTATGCATTCGGCCAGGCATCCTCATCATCTCAAACGCCATCTGCATTCGGCCAATTTAGTAAACCCACCTCCTCATTTGGCCAATCTGCATTTGGCCAACCATCCCAACCTACTTTAGTGTTTGGTCAGCCAGCGACGACTCCTACTTCTGCGTTTGGCCAGGCAACGACAACGCCACCCTCCGCTTTTGGCCAGGCAACGACTGCTACATCCTCAGCATTCGGCCATCCATCTGCAACAACCTCTGCCTTTGGTCAACCATCCACAACATCTGCATTTGGCCAACCCTCAGCCCCTGTAACGTCTGCATTCGGCAAACCTGCTGCACCAGCTTTCGGTCAATCAAGCTTCGGCCAAACGCTAAAACCAGCTTTTGGTCAACCAGCTTTCGGCCAGACAGGTTTCGGAGGGGCAAAACCTGCCGCACCTGCATTCGGTCAAACAGGATTCGGGATAGGTGCTAAGCCCGCTGCACCAGTGTTTGGGCAGTCTGGATTCGGTCAGACGACAGCGACAGGTGCATTTGGGCAGCCGGTTAATAATACACCGGTTTCTGCGTTTGGAGCGGGAAGAACGGGTAGTAGCCAGCCCACGTCTGCCTTTGGAGCAGGCGGAACAGGAAGCAGCCAGCCCACGTCTGCCATTGAGGCCGGCGGGTCGGGATCAGCAAGTGGCGGAGGATTCAGCGCGTTTACAGGTAAACCTGCGGCATTTGAGCAGCCTAGCGGTGGTAGTGCGTTCGGGACAGCAGCTCCAACGATGCAGAGTGCATTTGGAAGTGGGGGAACTGGGAGTGCGTTTGGGAATGCGCTAGTACGCCGTCACAATCGGCCTTTGGAAGTGGTGGGACAGGAATTGCGTTCGGGTAGCCGTCGAATATGACTACCACTTCCGCGTTTGGGACTGGCGGGACTGGATCGGCATTTGGAACGACGCAGCCGACTTCTGCGTTTGGTAGTGGTGGGACGGGATCAGCGTTTGGAAATACCCCTGCAACGAATGCATTCGGGTTACCTATACAGCCTACGACTATAACAGCACCAGTATCCGCGTTTGGAACGGGCGGTACGGGATCCGCGTTCAGACAACCTGCAACGACTCCCGCCGCCCCAGCGTCTGCTTTTGGTACAACGCCAGCACCAGCACCATCCCAACCATCTGCTCTTTCATCTGCATTCAACGCTCTTAATACCACCACCAATAATACCCCATCCGCTACCGCCTCACTTCCTAATAAATCTGATTTCCCCAAGGGACGGCCTCAACATTCAACTCGTCATTGGATCCTTATGCAGCGATGTTACCCAAGGATTATATGGATATTTTACCCAAGGAGATTACAGAAGCGTTCCCGAGTCAAGAGTTTAAGTGGAGATATGTACCGGAGTGGGCACTGTGGAATTGAGATGAGAAAGATTGTGAGGTGGGGTTACGATGAGGGACATTGAAAAGAGATGTTATGCGCCATGTAGCAGTGTAGTATTACAGCATGTATTACGTAGATAGCTTGGTTTATATATTTGCTAATAACAAATCTTACTGACAATAAACACTGTGATCGTTCTCTGGTATGTAATTCTACTTATAGATACTTTCGACGGACTTTGCGACGCGTCACAATTTATGGAAGGATTGAGACCGCCAGCCTTCAGATATACATTCTCAGGCGGATGCCGCGTAAGGAGAATTTACATAGGGAAAGGTGGCGTTTGGATGGCATTTGAAACCAAGAGAGCACATTATTGCTTACTCATGGCTATGGCCCATATGAATTGGGGTGAGAACGGGGGTTGTACGACATAATGCATAAGAAGTACGATATACACAACAAAAATAACATACACTTTGTCGGTAATCATCACGACATTGGTATGAAAGTTAAGGTACCTAGCATTGTTCTACTAAGTTTGGCCACCTGAGAGTCCACCGGCGACACAAGCAAGAGGATCTGCATCCATTATCAGAATTGAAACGTTTATGCATAGCAAATAAATAAATAAAAAGCATACCACCACTGGTAAGCGATTCGATACAGGTCGTGACTCCATTCAAGCAACTTGAAGCTAAGAGGAATAATAAGCCTGGGAAGCAACTGTTTAATGGCCTATTACGTACCGCATGCAGCTGGGGGAGCTGGAAAGCTGGGGGAGCCGGGGGAACCGGAAGAGCCGGAAGAGCCGGAAGAGCTGGGGGAGCTGGGGGAGC
>KN837083.1:1743738-1764177 GCA_000827215.1 Sphaerobolus stellatus SS14
TAACTAATATATATTAGTTATATGCGCTACATCACAAGATGTAGCTATTAGTAGTGTGGACACCATATGTGTCCACAACCAGCTGTATTTAGCATGCCGGCTCATTAGGCACCGGCATATATCTTTTTAACCACACCCACTTGTACTACCTACTCAATATACCAGAGTTCAGTTATTCTAGGTGTGATAAGATATACCAACTGTTATATTCCAGTCTTCTTGTTTCATGGCAGTAGTCGGTGTCTATCCTTCCTACCTTGCATTACACAATGCTTGCCCATTCCCGAAATGTCTTTCAGCTCTTGACCATTGTGGTTCAGGAGTATTGTAGCAGTATAGGTTTGATTCTGATGAAGTATTTTTTATGACAAACTTTAGTTATCAAACAAGGGATATTGGATCTACAGATATATCATTTATCATTTAACCTCCTCTAACTGGCCCGCTTCATGATCTGTAGTCTGTTCCGCTTCTCAAATCCTTTCTAGCATTCATGCTAGATGCCCAATTCATTGACCAGCTCATCACATGCCCCTAAGTCTTGAAATAGGATATAGTCCATATATGCGCGATATCATACACCAAATGTGTTTTTGATCCAGCTACTATGTTTCATAGGCTACCTACTTCATCCGGAGATGGTATACAAAAACCACTGCTTTCCAAGTGTGCATGGTGTGCCTGCCAGCCTTTCTTATGCCTAGTCTTGCTCTCCTATTGAAAATTTCTGATCTATAATGCTTTCATAATGTTCTCTCATGTATCCATCCATACTGCTATTCTATATTTTCAGGTATAGAGAGAGGTAGAATATCCCCATAGAAAACTACGGTTTTATAGGTACGAATAGGTTATAGGAATATATATGAGTATCCATTCTCGCTCGCTCCATCAGATCCTTTACTCCACAATTCAATCATGCATAGAATATTATACTATTAGATCTTTTCAAATAATGTAGACTACCTCTTTTGTCCAGTGTTCACCAAGCCTTTCTCTTCCCCCCCCCCCTTCTTCTTGTCTTTCCAGCAATACCTTACATGCTGGTTTTTTTATGATTGCATATCATTTGATCTATTGCCCATTACCTTTGTACCCTGCCTCAGGAGACTGATCTTTGTAAACCCATTTTATTTTGATTTATATCATGTCCATACCTATCAAGTGTAATATAAACACATCTAGCTTTTCCATTGATATACCTGGTTTCCTCCTTAATTTCATCGAATTTTCCGAATGAGAAGTTGAGACGGCGGTACTATTGTTGACAGTGCAGCCGACACTGATGGCAATATACGGCCATGACACGCGCTATACACAAATGGTAAATGATATTCAAACGGATTGTATAATAACAGTATTAATATACCGTCAATAAAATTACTACTCAGGCTACCTTGGAATTGCCCTCAAATCTTTGAGGTCAGTTCACCTCCATTTACGGCGGTTTCACACCTACCATTGAGAACGTGTGAAACCTCCACGTTTTCATCGTTCAATACCTGGGAAAGCACGAAGGGATAATTGAGGAAAAAATTGAATGCTTCTGAAAGCAATTCATTCTACCTTATAATTTACTCATGGACCTGAGAACCGACTCTCAGGGTGACTAGTAGGTTCAGTAGTGGACGTGAATGTCAGAGATTGGTGATCTCGGAGGAAGCCGGGTTGAGGAACTGTATAGTCGCGAATGCTTTTTTGGTAGTTCCTTACGTGTTTACCTAGACCTAACCGCTACCTGGTCGAATATTCACGCCTTCTATTATTGAACTGATATCACTCTATATCCCTGAAGATCATCATTTTGCGACAGTGAAGCTCACAAGGTCCAGGCTATAGCTGTTGGAGTTGTTGCTGCTGCTGAAACATCTGTATCCAGTCACATGTATTCAGGCTGAAAGAATTGATTTATTATAAAACACATTAAATATTCTTACAATAGGTAATGACTAAGAAGTATAGGTGGCCTTAAATCCCCACCCCGAGCGCTAGCCGAGGGTGACTAATCATCGCAAACGCTAAGATTTAGTCGCTGGAGATAACCTATAGCTAGTAACCATGTAAATAGCAGTACAGACCACAGTAGAGACACATTAAACATAGGGGAAGCCTTTGCTTCTCTGGGCAGCCCGGTAATTCTTTGTGAGGTTCTAACGGTGACTCAAGAACTTCTGCCCTCTCCAAACACCAAACTTCAATTATCTCTATATCAAAAAGCCATAATATACGAACTCTGGATTTACAAGAAGTCGCATGGCTCTCACACCTCGTTAAAATTTTTCTGCTACCCTCTCATGGCTAGAGTCTAGAATCTACTCCTGGGACCCGGGATGGGGCCCCAAGCCACAGTGCTCTTTCTCAAAATATTTAGAAACAAACAAATCGGATTGGGCAATGTGGCTATAAGCTAAGAACTCCTCTATATGGGGGTCGGCGAAGACCTTTAGTACTGAATACTTTTTTTTTCAAAAATGCGAAAAAATAAATAAATAAAGGGAAACTAGGAAACCCGAACGTCAGTCCTTTCAAAAACCCCAACTTTCAGCATCGAATAGTCCGGGCACACGTCTGGATGGATTAGTCAGCAGCGGCAACTCTTCGGGGTGGGGATTTAACAACATCCAAGAAGTTCTTATATGTAAGGTACTAGGCTATCCAACTACTCCACTGTTGATCTGAAGTGTACAGCATAAAGCTACTTACTCAAAGCTTTCTAGATTTTTATTTATTTAAGCTCAAAGATGACTATGAGTCAGTATTTTGAGTACGAGATTCCCTAAGAAATGCAGTCCCGGTCTGACCGGCTGAGGACGAGTCTCACTATGTATTCTAGTGCAAAGAGCCCTAAGGACGGTTGCTCGGTATCATCTTCATTCAAGAAAAATAGATATTGTAGAGACTGGAGGTGAAGAGAAACAGATTGGACTGTGCAGAGAATATGAAGTTACGGAAGCACGAACCTTTCATAAACATGGATCGTGGGAATATGATGGGAGTAAAGTTGTTTGCTCCATCCTGGAGGCTCCCAATAGGTTCTGAGCTCATTTAAAGGTAAATATATACTATAAGAAGATTATATAATGGCTGGAATTTATTCAATATTTGCTCGTATTTATTAGAGCCGCTTTTATGATGGGGAACTCGAAAATTACTGGCATAGCTCGGAATTGAACTACGGGCTTGTGTAACGATAGCGCTTACAACGCCTGCTATTTTAAAATCCTTCCACGGGCTTCTCGCCTACCGTAGTACGACAGCATGCTGACCAAGGATCTGGAGAATGGCATCATCGATAGCATGTTGCATAGTGGAGCTCTTGTATGTAGCCGAAACGTTCCATAGCATCCTCCCAAAGTCTGACTGGCCATTCAATCTGCGCAATCTAAGTTAATGATAATTAATAACTGCGATCACACGGATATTTGAAGAACATACAGCATATTATTTGGAATACATTCATAACAATCCTTTTTGGCAGGAATGCATATGAACTTAATGATTCTTATTCTCGATTGAGTCTCGACGATCTCATAGTGATTCTTTTTAAACCACCAGATATATGAACCTACCCTTCTGGACTGAGGAGGGCGGTGACAAGTCACACATGTCACGCACATATGTATCACGTGACCTGCTAAATCTTCAGGTCTCAAAAAAAAAAAAAGCTCCAAATGCATGGAAAGGCTTAAATAAATCATTCGGAATTTTTCCCTTATCTGGATGGTATCATGATTTCTACACCACCAACAAAGAAATCTTAAAAGCTTTTCAATAAGAAAAGTAGTTACACCCATAAGGAACCTTCCCCATTGATTAGTTTTACATTATTGTAATTCTTGCTAGCACAGATACTAATGTTGTTGCAACTAATATTTGCTTACATAATGGGGTGTTGGCTTTGCATTGCCCCTACCTTGGTATAAATGGAATATTCACATAAGCACCAAATCTGTAACCCCTACACCGTACATGTAGACCATCCTTATTCCTAGACATATACACAGAGGTCCTGTCAACTTGTGTGACCACCCAGTGGGCCCTATAGATGATGGGCTTTCAAGTCCTAAGGGTATAACTTTGAACCTGGAACATCCCCAAACTCAGCAACAGCTACTTCTTGAATATCTCCACCGCATCATCTATGGTTTTGGCTTGCAGTCTTTCTCTTCTAACCTGCATTATATCCTTGATATACAACATCAATGCATCGAGCTCACAGTCTCCCATAGTACACCTTGGTTATGCCTGTTACAAGGGTACCACGCAAAGTAATAGCCTAACCCAGTCCCTAGGCATACACTTCGCTGCTCCTCCTGTGGGAGACTTGCGCTTTCGCAACCCGGCTCCACCACATTCTGTAACAAGTATCCACCCTGCGAAGGAGTTCGGGCCTGTCTGTTTTGGACTACCAACTCCGCTTACTGATGACGAGGGTGGCCGACAAGCGGCGTGACCAAAGCTCTGTGAGGCTATTTCAATAAGGCACACAACATGTTATAAAGGATTAATTGAATATTTTCGCAATGAGAATGTATTCAAGTACCATACAACACTACACTAAAACAATGGCTCGTCACTAAGTGTATCATCGTTTTCTTCCTCGTCATCCGCTGGGATAGTTGGTTCCTCACGATACAACAGAACAATATTTTGGATATTGAAACTCAACGCTGTAGTATAGCCTTCTCGCCTGATCTTTCAAGGGCTCTTTAGAGTCTCGAGAAATTTCAGCTCTGTTTCGGTCTCTTCCCATGGGTAAAAGCCTACAGTAAAAGCGACAAGTGCGATATCACCTTCACAGAGTTCCCCATCCAGCATTGGGAGAGAGGAAAGCTTCAAAAGACTGAACAGTGTCTCACGTCCATCATAGGCATTGACTAGACAAAATGTATAAGTAAATACTAGACGAAAATAAAAGTATATGTACACTAACAAAGGATTGCACATCACACAGGGAAGTCATCTTCCACCAGAGGAATCAGTATGAAATAAAAATAGAATAAAAGGAGACAAACCTGTACCAGGGGTACTATTATTATTGTAGGTTCTTGTGCTGAAATTTATCCCACCATAATAAGTTGCAATGTATACCTTAGGATCAATACGAAGACCATTTGTGATGTTTGAAATGGCACGTTCACTCCAGATTTTAGGCATGCGGCCATTGATCTGGCAGTTGCATATACGATCACCCAGTTTGGTTATGCTGGAATTGGTGATTTCGATGACTGAGAAGAAGCGAGAAGGCAAGCCCCTGGTATCATCTTTCACACGGAGGTAGGTTGAGGCACGACCCCCACATTCCAAGTAGCGGGCAGGAATTGTCGCCAAATTATAGATCTTGAGTTTGCCTTTTGTTGTTCCATTGCTCAAGGCCAAGTTAAGGCAACAACTAAATATTATAAATGATTACTGATTAGAGAATAATGTCGCAGTATAACATGCTCACATTGTTGTTTCTCTAACTGTGTTAAGCCCCATGCTTAAGTGTCACAACATGTGACTTCTTTTAACCTCTATGAAGCTTTGGAGAAGGTCACATACCTTTGGAGAGCTTCGTTTGGACTTCGTTCAACTTCCCATCTTACTTCGTTCAACTTCCCATCTTACTTCGTTCAACTTCGCACCTCACCTCGTCTTCGTGTTCGCACAACAACCCTTTGCCCAAATCCCAACTTCTTTCTTGATCCCAAGGGCAACGCCTTTGCCCACCTACTTCCTTCTATCACACTATTCGCTCCACTATTCCATAAGACTATTATTAGTCTTCCCCGGACCTGGCACAATTGGTCCTCGATACTTCTTCTATTCTGACAGGTGACACTTCGTCACATTCATTTCCAATTTGTTTGTATTGTTTCCGTTCACTTATCTTTTCTTATGGCATATTTCCGTTTGCTTATTTGTTCTCATGACATATCCTCCATTTGCTTATATTCGTATTGCATATTTGTCCGTCATACCTTTTCGATCATTCACATTATTTATTTAATGATTCCCCCGAACCTTCGCTATTCGACGATATGCATATACCCATTGTTCTATCACTTTATGTCGTGCTCTGTTCTACATTTGACTTATTTGTTTGTAAGACTTCCTTCTGCTTTTGTCCATGGACTTATAGTATATAAGCACATGTATCTTAGCTAGTTTCTCCAGTCAGAAATTAGACTAGACCCTACCTTACGTCTTAGCCTTATAGACCTATTGTATATCCTTCCTATAACTCGAGCCTAGTGCTCATTCCCTCTATATACTTCAGACCTCTATTACCTCCGAACCGAATACGACCTTCAAAGATCAACTTCGAACTTCACCTCGAACCTTTGATCTTATTCCGAAGTCCTACCTTTGTTCGGGACTTTGTTCGGACTTCATTCGAACACTTCATTCGGAATTTTGGTATTCAAATCCGCTCTTATATTGTTGGTTCTAATCTGTTCCAAATTAAGGACACATACAGTTTGAGGCGGCGCAACCCACGACGTTGAAGCCAAGTCCTTCGGTTCTAACCCTTCATTCTTTAGTGTGACTTCGTTCGTTACTTCGGTCATGCTTCGGAACCCTTCGTTAGGATCAGCCCATAACACCATCCAAAGTTGTAGAAGAATCAGACACCTGGATATGAGGAACCTTGGTTATTGCTTTAAGTTCTGAAACACAAGATGCCAACACAGATATATCCAAGGTTGTGCATTCAAAACGACGAATAATGGAAGAGAGTTCATTTAAGCCACAGAAGGAACAAGGTTCATGGGCTAATGTATTATTAGAAGTATCATTGCGAAATTCCTCTATCAGAGATTTCTTAATATTAAATGGAGTTTTGACTAGCCAAGCTGTAGGAGAAGGAACATTTAATGCATCAGAATTAGACTCTTGAGACTGGACCAGATTAACGAAAGATGTGAAAGTGGAAGCCATCAATCTACGTTTTACTGGTGATGAGGAAGCAGAACTTAATTTATGTTTCAGTGGTGAGGAGTGAGATCTAAGCAAGTTAAGTTGCGAGAGTGATTTAGAAATAGTTGGTTGGCTTAAAGCAGGAGAATTTGTGTATAGATTGGTCATAGAAGCATGTTGAAATGGAACAAGACAAGAATCAGTGCAGACATGCTCATGAAGAGATAACAGAATATCAGATTTATTACGTTTTAAACCTTGTGAATAAACAAATACAGACGAATGATTGTTTGCAATAGTTTTCACATATTCAGCATTCAGTTTCATACCCAACAATGAAGATAATATATCATGTTTCTGTGTTAAAGACATAGATAAATAACAATCAGCTGAATGAACATGCAATGAGGGAGGGGAAGGAAGGTCTACATCCATCATATCAGAAGGGGAACAAATATCAGCAGATAAGGTAGTAGTTGGAAAAGAAGGAAGAATATGGGCAGAAGAAGAGAGAGATGAAGTTTGAAAATATATGGACAGTAAGGAGGGATCAACAAGACTACTTGCTAAAGCATCATTATATTCAATCAAACAGATACAAAAATTATGAACAAGAATGCAATTATTTATTAGTATTGGCCTTACAATTAGTATAAGTACCACTGTAATCAAATTGACCCTGGTTATTCTTCCACTTTTATTAACCCAGTACAAACACGTATAGATAAAGAATCAGAGAGAGCTTTAGTACTTCTTTTGAGCCCATTTTCCCGGAGAGGAACAGAGTGCAAGGAACATAAGTGATGAAGTTTATCCTGAGAAGGTGCAGATGCAAGTATAAAATATAGTATTTTTGACTTCAAATCTAGAGGTACAGTCCAAGACTGAGTACTTTGATGTGAAAAGGATGTAGGAGGACTGGCTTGGGAGCCGGATGGACTGGCATGGGAGCCGGATGGACTGGCATGAGAGCCGGATGGACTGGCATGAGAGCCGGATGGACTGGCTAAAATGCCGGAAATACTGGCAGAAATGCCGGGGAAATAAGTAGGAAGAATAGCGGAAGTATCACTGGAAGTGCCAGCAACAACAGAGTGTGAAGATTGGTTGGATGTGGAAGGCGAGCGAGGCATAACGTCGTTGAAAATTGACTTGACGTCAGTACAGACCATATATACAAACAACTACAAAGAGGGCGTGGAAAACTTTTAGGACACCGGCAAAATCCGCGACTGTCAACCTGAAAAACGAGGGGTATATCGGATATGCCAAACAAGACCAAACAAACAGTACAAACAAATTATAGGAACCAAAGCAGAGCTTTGGTAATAAGGTTTCTAATCTCACCATCATGTGACATTTCATTTCACAGTGCGTCTCTTAGACTCCATATGCCTTGCTCATTTGCGAAGCCATCCCAGTGGGCAGCCAATGGGAAAGAGAATGAAGCACCTATGGGAATGCTTGACAGCGAACAACCAATGGGTCCAATGATGGGGCACATGGCTATAGGAGTAACAGTGATGGCAATAGGCAAAATCTGGAGAAGCTTCAGATTTGATTGAAGGTATGTTGAGTCCGATGTCGAACCGGGTTGACCCTTGCTTGAATACTCTCAGGCTGATTCTTTATGCCTAGTCAGAGGATCTTACTAAATATGCTAGTGCGCAAAGCTTATTTTATTCTCAGAAATTACAAATGAAAGAAGCTAAAGCTGTAGATTTCAATGCTGCTTATGAAATGAATTGTCAATTGACATGTCACAGACCTGGAGAAGATCCAAATGATCATAAATGAAATTTGGAAGGTTACTAGCTATCAATTTACGTAAGAATTAAACTGTACTATTCAAATTTTGTTCCATGCAATCACTTAGTTATTCCTTCGATTCAAGATATCTTCTCTCAGTAATGTGTATTGATTTCTCAATGATTTTTATCCTTAACTCACTCATAATTCATTCTACAGCTTTGTTTGCCGTATATATAGATAAATACCAGGAAGAATTCATTTTATGTATAGTCTATTTTTCTCAAAGAGACAACATCGCTGCTTGAATTTTTGAGTGAAACTCAAAAGTCGCGTGAATCATCTGTATTATGACATGCAAACGTCCAAACTGCTGCGCGCGGGAACATTACATAACGAAGAAACCGGGAAGGGAACACATAAGAGAGTTGTTCGACTGGAGACCAAGTATGGACTATATGCACAAGCAACGCCAAAGGGCCCGTGAGAGAGTTTTAGCACACGGCAAATTCCGGGACTGTCAAAGGCTGAAAACCGAGGGTACACTGGATGAGACAAACAAGGCCAAACAAAAGCCAAAGGGCCCGTGAGAGAGTTTTAGCACACGGCAAACTCCGCGACTGTCAAAGGCTGAAAACTGAGGGTATACTGGATGAGACAAACAAGGCCAAACAAAGCAACGAAGAAATTATAGGAACCAAAGCAGAGCTTTGGTAATAAAATCATTCAATTTCAAAGCGAGAGTGAAGACTGCTTATTTCTCAACGTATGGACTCCTTCCAATGTGACATCAAAGTCAAAGGTTCCTGTTTTCTTTTGGATCTTAGGGGGTGAATATGTCTTTGATTATGACGCCAACGTAAGTGTTCATATCCATGCTTCTTGATATCGTGAATGTGTTTCTAAATTTGCATAGTATAATGGCTCAACTCTAGTAGAATCCACAGGAAACAACATGATATTTGTAAACTTCAACTATCTATCGTGTTGGTCCTTTCGGATTTCTGGCCAGCGAAAAGGTTCGAGAAAATGGGGACTTGAATGTTGGGCTGCCTGACCAACGATTCGATATGCAATGGGTAAGAGATCCCATCCCATCGGTCAGCTAACTCTTAAAATTCATATTTGATCTCCATTCTAACTATAATCATTAGTTTGGAGGTGATCCGAGCCGATTTTTCCTCGTTGCTGACAGCGCGGGCGCGGGAAGCATTGCTCTACATTTATTGGCATATGGGGGGGCACCTACCAATCTATTCGCTGGTGCTTTTGGACTTTCACCCTATTTGCCAACCCAGCTACGGGTCTCAGAGCTGGAATGGCATTTTGATCCCTTCGCTTCTCGGGCAGGTTGTGGAAAGGTCCAAGATTCTTTGGAATGTCTGCGGAAGAAAAGCTCCGCCGAATTATAAGCTATAAACGTTGGAATACCATTCCCAGGACGCACGAATAATTCTCTCACCGCTTTCTCGCCGACGATTGACGGCCATTTCTTGATCGGTCTTCTGTATCGGCTATTTGAACAGGGACACTTCGTTAAAGTGCCGTCCATCTTCGGGTACACATTCATTTATTTCGAATATCCCACAAATGAATAAGTCTTCGTTTCAAAGTGACGATACCAAGGGAGCCGCTATCTTTGTGGTGAACGCTTCCACATTTGAAGAGGCGCGTTCTTTCTGAAGGATCAGTTTCCTCAACTATCAGATAGCGACACAGCAGGCATCAACGCTCTATATCCGGTGCAAATTCCGAATTCGTTCCACTCCCCTTATTTCGCCTCAGCAGCGGACGCATTCGGAGAAACAGCACTTACCTGCCCCGGTATTACCATTTCCACCATGATCGCACGGTATACAAAGTCTTTGGATTATAGGTACGTATAACAGTGCAAATTTTAAGTATATTAGGTCTAATCAAGAATCTATTTCCACTAGCTTAACGTGGGGACTTCTTTCCAAATCTCAAATGATCCAGGGGTTTCTCAAACGAGCGAAGTGCCGTTTCTATTCGGTGCAGGCAATGCCGGACTACAAGAACTTCCGACAGACCAAGATGATCTCTCCTTTGCTCCCATAATTCGAGAGCATTATACCAGTTTTGTGCGGTCATTAGACCCTAATGTGCATCTCGTCAATGGAAGTGTATTCTGGCCTCAATTTGACCCCGAAAAGAGGACCCGGCTTCTTCTGCAAGTCAGTTGCACAGAGCTTTGAGGACATCCCCCAGGATCAAAGGACCGGTGTAATCTTTGAAAACCTCTTACCATAAAATTGGAGCAATGACCGCAAACCGTTAACGTGCATAAGGTGTTGAATAGGAATACGATATGTTTTAAGTTGAAGAGGTGTGTGAAGGTAGAGAAGTTGACAGTCGTCATCCCTTGATGAGGAAAGTGTCAGGATTTGTAGGTTTAGGTACGGCTCGAGTACAGTAGATCATGTAACTACAGTACGTATAGCCGAGCTCCGGCGCTTAATCCTTACGCAGTTTTTCGCTCTTACCTAGTCGTTGCGCCCCTCTCCGGTCAGCTATTTCTCCTTCGGTCAGCTATTCGCACCTCTATATTTCACATAAAGTAAGCGTAGTTGATAGTACTATGCATTTATAGTACCCTGCAAGGATATTAAAATTTGGAACATCTGTTGTGCTTCTCACATAGCTCTTACATTCAAAAAAGGATGTTTCGTGGTCAGCCAGAGAATAGCTTCCCGATAACCATGATTATCCTACGAGAGTGTCCAAATCAATCAATCTACAGAGTATAAAACAGCGGAAGCGATAAGTCAGGATACTGCGTTTGGATTTACACATTCATAGCAAGGCCAACTGGTGATTCCGATTTGCCAGTAATCGCCCGATGTCGAGCCCGACGCTGCGAAAACCTGTGCGAGGACTATCATTATAATTCAAAATGCTTCGAAATAACTAACAGAAAGGGTGACACAATAAATATAGATCTGAGTTGAGGAACACTCATGACCCTAAGGAAGTGCGATGACTCAGTACTTAAGTACTTGGTACGAAGTGGGAGTCACCAAACAGTCACAATACTATTATAAAGATGCATAGAATTTTTTTCTAATTTATATAACACGCATTAAACATAATAGTAATCCGAAATGAAGGCAGCAAGAACACAAGATGCGGAATTGCTGTGAACACCGAATAAGCCAAACTGTCGGACGCGCCAGGCTTTCGGTCTTAAGAACTATAAAGCTGCGGCCCGAAGAGAACCAAGCGTCTAACATGTTTTTCTCTCCACTGAGCGGACCATGTTCTCCATGCGTCGTGATGGTGGCCCGAATGCTCGACATATCTCTGCTTGCCATATGTGATTGAATCATTAGATTGGGCATATCAGTTTTATATGAGGTACGTTATCGTTTGCTACCTTTGCGCGTTGGAGATTGACTATTCGCTTTAGTTTGCGCATCATCCCTGAAGTTACAAGCTCTCATGTTTCTCCTATCTGGCGAAAATGTGTCATTCATTGTCTGAATACCCTTGTGCATTATGCATCACTCGTGCACTTTTTCTTTCATCCTTTTTTTTTTCTGGCCCACTTCTGCCCGCACAGGTATATAACACCACCCTTTTAGCGGTTACTCATTGTCTGAATACCCTTGTGCATTATGCATCACCCGTGCACTTTTTCTCTCATCCTTTTTTTTTCTGGCCCACTTCTGCCCGCACAGGTATATAACACCACCCTTTTAGCGGTTCTTGTTGTGGCCAAGATAAACGCACGTCGAGTTAGTTACCACTTATCTTGGCTGAGCGAATTGAGATATGTGTCTTCTGGGAGTGCCAAGGTGCTCTGTGGTGACGGACTCATGAATCGCCCTACAAAACATCTGCTCTTCGTTACACTTTCTTTATATAGATTGTTACATACTTGCAATAAATTCATTTTATATCCTATGATCTAGCCGTCAAAGGAATTAATTTTGGACTTGCAGGCAGCGAGGCAGTGTTCTAGTCTGCTTTGTCAGCTGGTTCACAAAGCTGTGACTACGCGTGACAAAGACATTCACACCCTTTGCCCTCCAGCCACCATTACAATTATACAGCTTCTACTGTAATAAGCTACAGACTCTACTGATATCGATGGTTAGACCTTCTGATAACATCTATTCCATACATTATTTAACATTACAATTGCCAAGTTGTCTGCTCCTACTTTTTGCGAGGACAATGTCGGTTCGGCGACTGCTGTAGAAATGAGCATCCTCAAAATACTGGAGCTTTTAGAAGTGAGCAAAGCTTTATCTTTTGAATATATTGGACCTAATATTATCTAGAACAGAAATTGACATCATCAGGAGCAGCAGGAGCAGCCAGCGGACCATGCAAACAGTCAGTGACCTTCTCATATGTACCAAATTAGCCTTGCTGGAACTATATCTAATCAATCGACAACAGAGCCGAATCGATTAAGAAAGATTTAACAATTGGAAAGGGTAAACCTTTATGGCCCTTGTCTTCCTATGACCCTGGCAAATGCGAAGTTACCTTGATTAGAGGACTGGATGAGAGTTAGGAGGAATTGCGTCTTAAGGCATGACAGGAGTCTGCAGATCCAATGCAATTGGAGGGCTATGTACGTTTTTTTTTCTATATTATTTTTCTATGTCCTAATATCTCTATCAGAAAACGTATGAGGCAAATAAGATCGCGGCCGCCATGTCTGCACACCAAGTTGCACACGATAATCCTATGGATGCCTTCAAAGCTACTTACCAAACAGCAACCGGGGCACCAGTAGTATTACCCACGTCTGCATTCGGCCAGGCATCCTCATTAACTCAAACTCCATCTGCATTCGACCAATTTAGTAAACCCACCTCCTCATTTGGCCAATCTGCATTCGGCTAACCATCCCAACCGACATTAGCGTTTGGTCGTCCCAGATTTGGATCCAGAGGAACGTCTGCGTTTGGTCAGCCAGCGACGACTCCTACTTCTGCGTTTGGTCAGGCAACAACAACGCTAACTTCCGCTTTTGGCCAGGCAACGACTGCCACATTCTCAGCCTTCGGCCATCCATCTGCAACAACCTCTGCCTTTGGTCAACCATCCACAATAACATCCGCATTTAACCAACCCTCAGCACCTGTAACGTATGCATTCGGCAAACCTGCTGCACCAGCCTTTGGTCAATCAGGCTTCGACCAAACACTAAAACCAGCTTTTGGTCAACCAGCGTTCG
Organism: Sphaerobolus stellatus SS14; assembly: GCA_000827215.1. Lineage (NCBI taxonomy): Eukaryota > Fungi > Basidiomycota > Agaricomycetes > Geastrales > Sphaerobolaceae > Sphaerobolus > Sphaerobolus stellatus. Next base: position 1,757,603 of record KN837083.1, read on the forward strand.
GCCAGACAGGTTTCGGAGGGGCAAAACCCGCCGCACCTGCATTCGGTCAAACAGGATTCGGGATAGGTGCTAAGCCCGCTGCACCAGCGTTTGGGCAGTCTGGATTCGGTCAGACGACAGCGACAGGTGCATTTGGGCAGCCGGTTAATAAACCGGTTTCTGCATTTGGAGCGGAAGGAACGGGTGTAGCGCCAGCCCACGTCTGCATTTGGAGCTGGTGGAACGGGAAGCAGCCAGCCCACGTCTGCCTTTGGGGCCGGCGGGTCGGAATCAGCAAGTGGAGGATTCGGCGCGTTTGCAGGTAAACCTGCGGCATTTGGGCAGCCTAGCGGTGGTAGTGCGCTGGGGACAGCAGCTCCAGCGACGCAGAGTGCATTTGGAAGTGGGGGAACTGGGAGTGCGTTTGGGAATGCGGCTAGTACGCCGCCACAATCGGTCTTTGGAAGTGGTGGGACAGGAAGTGCGTTTGGGTAGCCGTCCAATGACTACCGAATCCGCGTTTGGGACTGGGTCGGCATTTGGAACGACGCAGCCGACTTCTGCGTTTGGTACATTAGGAAACTTGGTAAAAACGGGCGCCTAATGGCTCGGCAACGAAATTTGGTTATTCCTATGGAACGACATAGGGATATCCTATTTTTTTTTTGAGAACCTGGTTCATATGATCTGTTACCCTCTCATGACAAATAACTGGGGCCACCTATACAGTCTGCATCAAGATATTGCCCATGCAAATTTTGCTATGGAAATGTACATAAACTATAGTCAGCTATGATCACTAGCATAGTCATCTATAGCTGACTATAGTTTATGTACATTTCCATAGCAAAATTTGCACGGGCAATATCTCAATGCAGACTGTATAGGCGGCCCCAGGTGTTTGTCATGAGAGGATTATAGATCATATAAACCAAGTTCTCAAAAAAAAAATAGGATATCCTTGTGTCATTCCATAGGAATAACCAAAATTCCTTGCTGAGCCATTAGGTGCTGGTTTTTACCAAGTTTCCTGATGTAGTGGTGGGACGGGATCAGCATTTGGAAATACCCCTGCAATGAATGTAATGAATGCATTCAGGCTACCTATACAACCTATGACCACAACAGCACCAGTATCCGCGTTTAGAACAGTGCAGTATGAGATCCGTGTTCCTACCTGCAACGACTCCCGCCGCCCCAGCGTCCACTTTCGGTACAAAACCAGCACCAGCACCATCCAAACCATCTGCTCTTTCATATGAATTCAACGCTCTTAATACCACCACTAATAATACCCCATCCGCTGCCGCCTCACCTCCTAAGAAACCTGATTTCCCCCAAGGGATGGCCTCAATATTCGACACGTAATTGGATCCTTATGCAGCGATGTTACCCAAGGATTATATGAATATTTTACCCAAGGATATTAAAGAAGTGTTCATGAGTCAGGAGTTTAAGTGGGGATATGTACCGGAGTGGGCACCTCCGGTGGAATTGAGGTGATAGAGATTGTGAGGTGGGGTTACAGTGAGGGACATTTAACAGAGATGTTATGCGCCATGTAGCAGTGTAGTATTATAGCATGTATTACACCAATAGCTTGATTTGTATATTTGACAATAAAAAATCATACTGACAATAAAAACTGATCGTTTTCCGGGACGTAATTCTACTTATAGATACTTTTGACGGACTTTGCGACGTGTCACAACTTATGGAAGGATTGACACCGCCAACTTTCAGATATACGTTCTCAGGGTGAGTTCAAGGCGGATGCCGGGTAAGGTAAATCTACATAGAGAAAGGTGACATTTGGATGGCATTTAGAACCAAGAGAGCACTTTATTGCTCACTCATGGCTGTGGCCCATATGACTTGGGGTGAGAACGGGGGTTGTATGACATAATGCATAAGAAGTACGATATACACAACAAAAATCCATATACTTTGTCGATAATCATCACGACATTGATGTGAAAGTTAAGATACCTACTAAGTTCGACCACCTGAGAGTCCACCCAGACCTAAACCGGGAGTCCACCGGTCAGGGAACCCTAGATGCAGTATCTTATGTTAGATCTCAATAACAACAATTTAAAGATAGGTTCAGCTGACCAGAATACCGGTGACACAACCAACAATATCTGCATCCATTATCAGAATAGAAACGTTTATGCACAGGAAGAAAAAAAAAGCATACCACCGGTAAGCGATTCAACACAGGTCGTGACTCCACTCAAGCAGCTTGAAGCTAAGAGGAAGAGGAATAATAAGCCTCGGAATCACCTGTGTAATAGCCTCGGAAGAAACTGTTTAATAGCTTATAGCCTATTACGTACCGCATGCAGCTGGGGGAGCCGGGGGAGCTGGGAAAGCTGGGGGAGCCGGGAAAGCTGGGGGGGCCGGGGGAGCCGGGAGAGCTGGAGGAGCTGGGGGAGCCGGGAGAGCTTGGCGCTTTTCAGCAGGAATCGCAGTAGCAAAGGTAGCAAATGCGACACAGAAAAGGACGAGAACGTTTTTGTACGAGAGCATTATTGATTGGCTAAGGCGTAGGGTGCGAAGAGGTGACTGATTGTACTAGAGAACACTTGAAAAGAGACTCCCTTTTATACATCACAGAGAAATTCGGCATCATGCGGCTACTAAGGTTTGACGCACTTAAGGAAGTGCGTAGGCTGCGGAAAGTGGAATTAACATGTATCTAGTCTCGATCCAGACCCGAGTGAACTGTCTTTTTTGGTAGCAAGTGGTAAAAAGTGTTGTATGGGCACGCTCACCAGGGTCTGGCGCAATGCGTATAGGCGGGTGTAGCGCGTGTCACATTGAGTGACAGCCCCGACAGCCCCTGCCACAGACGCATCTGGTAGCACGACGAAGGATGACGAGTGTCACGTTGATGTGACACGTGCTACACCCGCCCATACGCTTTGCGCCATCCCTAGTCTCGAACCAGACCCTCCGTGGCGCCCTCACCAGGTAGTTAGCATATATGGTGTGCGGAAGCAAAAAGACCGGACAAGCTTGCGCCAGACCCTCTGGCGCAAAGCGTATAGGCGGGTGTAACACGTGTCACGCAACGTGTCACATCAACGTAACACTCGTCATCCTTCGTCGTGCTACCAGACGCGTCTGTGGCAGGGGCTGTCACTCGATGCCTATAGCAAGAAGATGGTTTGTTGTTCGTGTGTTTTCTTAATAGAGAAGCAGCATGGTGACGTATGATATGCCAATAAGAAGAGCTAAGATGACTAGAACATGGATGAAAATCGAGAAGCAAAGTAGAAGTGACAATATGGCTGGTAGAGCGTGGCTGGAAGCGGGCCTCCGCCTATGTTCTGTCTTCGTTGGAAGGGCGTAGTCTCCAATACTGCACGGACACGTGATCGACGCGGAACGGTACACTGGGGTTCAAGAGCAAAAAATGGGTGTTAAAATGACAACAAAATGTGGATAAATAGACAGATGGAATAGAGAGTTTGCGCAGAAGCCACCTCGCGACTTTGCTGCCTTGACTTCCCATATGGTTGTGCTGTGGCTCCTTCCTAACTGGGAACGAGTGATTTCCCTTTGCAGAAGCCGCGATGTGGCTTAAGTGGAGCTATCTCCTGGCCCCACATCCATTAGAGTGTATTTGAAACCGATAATTATTGGGGGTTTCAGGGTCGACTCAATGGCAACTGAATTGATGTGCCTAATATGACCCTTTCGGTTTCGAATACACTCTATTAAGTCTACCCCACAGCCATTACGCCTAGACCGCTCTGTGCTTGAGAAGAAGTGACATGCCTTAGAAGCAACGAGTTATGCACGTTATGCACTATTTAAGATTGTTGAGTATGGATTCATCAGAGCAGGATTCTTGAATTCCAAATGCTTCTTACTTCCTCAGCCCAGGATTCTTGAATCCCGAAAGGCGTACATCTCGAAGATGCCAGGGCCAGTAAAGAGTCAATTAGTACCACTGATGAGATTCGACGCGAATCTAGCAGCCGAGTGACAGCCCCGGTGACCGCTGCTTCACCGATTCGTAGATAACAAACATCTTTCCACTAGAATAAAATCGCAAAATTTAGAGATTGTCCAGGAAAAAAATGCCTGATGTTTGTGAGACCTTTTCTTTCTAGGAGGAGTCATCCGGCACTGTAATCCGCAGGCCCCATGACATGAATAGCCTGCCAAACTCTAGAGAGGGGGTACCTCTCAAGATTTCAAGATTTAGAATGCGTTGTCTACGAGAATTCGAAGGTCGAGAAGTTCTTCTTGTCACAATCGAAGGGCCAAGATCACGCAAGCGCCCATTTCTCAAGGTTTAGAACGAGAAATTTAGAAGTCTGGGCTTACGGAGAGTTATCCATTCTAAATCAACTAATTATTTGGGAAATCATCAGGCTGTTAAGTTCTTTTGAAAAATCCGTACATTAATTTGGAAGTATTTATTCATTACGGAGCGAAGCCTTATTGGCGCATTTCCCAGAACCTACTTGTCACCACCTGAAGATAATTCTCAAATCTAGCAAAAGCTCATGGTGACGGCTCGGAATCTCCACCGTGTCTGAGACCCTCAGAGTAACTCGAGATATTGGCGAAATTTCCCGAACGAAATACCTTTATTCTCCCTCTTCTAAAGCGAAGCCCAGGACCCGAATTGCATAGCTAATAATTGTGTAAACAGCGCAACGTCGCAAAGCCGCGAGGTGGCGCTGTGGCTTCTGCGCAAACTCTCTAATTACTTAGGGGTTGGTCGGGAGGAACCGACTAACAGTCACCGCGCTAATCCGTCACACTAGCACAACGCCAGAACATCATTTCTGCCACAAACTGACATCTTAACTTCTGGTCTGCTTCAGGCTTAGCCGTCTCAGAACGTATTCATAGGATTCCCTTTATATTTGGCATAATTTCTAAATAGCCGAGGCATGCAAAAGGCATACATTTGTGCATAGCCTTTAGGTGACGCCGCGACATTCAGTTCCCGCTAGTCAACCGTAAGTAATCTGGCATCACTATAATTGCATCCTTGAACATAGCAAACGTGTTCTGGAGATTTTTTAGCCATGTAATAATGTGTCGTATTTATTCATCATGCGATACGGGTGTGCGAAGTTAACGCATCCGGTGCGCTAAAGTCGAACGATGTCCTCAAAGCCGGTAGGATTATGGATCGCGGATAAGGTTGTAGTTAGCAGTTTGTAACGATTAGGTCGTGCCGGAGAAAAAATCAGAACGAGAGAGTTGAAACTTCTGAGGTAATGAAGGTTGGGCATGGGAGGAACCGGGAAGCCTCGTCATGGGGTAAATTAAATCAGGTGTGAAGAACCAGGTGGTGGTCAAGTCGACCGTTTCGGACACACGCCCCTTGCGAGACTGCTGTTATTCATTCACCATCTTTATCCGGGTTCGCTGTGGCAGTGCGTTGGATACACCGTTGTCGTTCGGATACGCCTACATCGAAAAGGTATGAGGTCGCTCACCGGTATGGAGTGCGATTTTCTTATTGTGTAGTGGAAAGCATACCGAATGAGATGTTTGAGAAGAATATTCGCTTCTACCATTCATCCTTCACGTAATGGCTTACGAGCGTACCATCGTTGCGGCCAGATTTCAAGTTATTTGGATCGTCGACTTTGTATCTACCTTCGCATTCATTTTCTCGTAATCGCCATCGAGATAACTCCAATTCAATCAAATCAAGGATGACTCGACAATATCGCGAACAGATGTACAACGTTGTGTCATCAAGCTTCCTACGAGCTTCTTTAAGATATCCCAATCGAGATCAATATGCATCAGCCCATTCTTATCGAACACATCCGTTATCCTTCCAGTCTCAAAAGATCAAGTGGGGACGATGCGATAGAATAATAGGGGACGGGTGAAGTTTATAGACGCGACGGAGACGTGATCGCCGAATTAGATGCATGGATCATGGAACAATAGCTAGGGAAACAATAATTTATTTTCAGTGAACAAAATATCTTGCATTTTATTACTCTTCGTCTAACTACATTTTATTTCCATAGATACGAAGCTGTAGCACGTTTTGAAACTGTACCGTGTATCCGCGATGAGTCTTACCTGGTGATTCCATCCCGTTTACCTCTTCCTCGATCCTTCAAATAATCAGATCTCGTCTTATGTATGTACGAAAGCCAGTTCCAAAAAATCGATGTATCCTTTTTGCTCCTAGTCCCCCTGGATCAGAACTATTTGCGTCGAAACTGAAAGTGGACAGGAAGCAGAATCAACGCAAAATAATCAAATTGGAAGGGAAATATCCCTCAGGACGTTTCGCTTTTACCCTTTGGTCTCGAGTATTATTATTATTTGTCCTGTCTTGGCTTGAAGCTTGTGGCAAAAGTAACGACCATCACAGGGATCGAACCTGTAATCTCTTGATATCAGTGCCAGCAATACCATCTGACAGAAGATGATCGAAGTCAAACACGTTGCCATTACGCCAGGGAACTATTCAAGGCTGCTATATGAGGCGAACCATACTAGAATGGAACAGAAATAAGGCATACGGAAGGGGATTGAGGACATGCTATCGTTGTGCGCGTTGGTTTGGTCCACATTGTGCAATCCTTACTGCGCGC
>KN837083.1:1764677-1782329 GCA_000827215.1 Sphaerobolus stellatus SS14
CACTCTACTTAAGCTACTAGATGTTTCCGGGCTGGATTATGTGTGTCGTCGTTGTGCTGTGGTGCCAAGGAAAAATTATGTATACAGTCCACTAACCGCCTATACAAGCTGTATTACCAGAACTAAAAAAAAAAAAAACTATTCTGTCCAAATAATATGTGCAGTGTCCAAATTCTATCTTATAAGTGTCCGTAGTTCTAATTCATGTGCAAGTTGGAAATTGTTCGTGCTCCTATATATGCAATCGAAAAGTGTTCGTTGTCCGTGATTAATCAAATTTTTGTAATTTAATTCTCTTGTTGTGTATGGGTGGGATGGAGGGTTAAAAGCGAAAGTGTGTGTGTAATTCAGAGAGATTGTAAGAATCGTGTTGTACGACCGTCGTCGCTGTTGAGAACAGAAACCGTGGGAAACCACTTCTGCTTCCGCTCGGCTGGACGCTAGCTGCCAGTCGAGTTCCCGAGCAAGCTGAGGGTATCGACCGGCACCGAAAGCTAATAATCAATACTCATTTTCAAGGTGTCTACTCTATTGACATACCTTTCCGGCCAGAAGATCCAGTTTCAGCTTTAACGCCGATTGCCGCGTCGTAGGACTGACTACCAACATACCCTCGTACCAGCGGCCTTCACAGCTCATTCACTCGCATCCCAGTGCACGGATGTCCTTCGACGTAATAATTTCCAAATGTCTCATCAGCCGCCGTTTATTGATCCTCCGTGATTAGTGTCGTAGAAGGTGACTCAATCCCATACGTCGACCTGTACCTTCACCATTCGCTCAATTGTCTTATTCCCACGCAATGACATCGTAAATGTTGCGTAAAATACCATCAGCAGCCTTCACAAAACAATCCTTCCTATCTTACCCCATCACTGTCCTCTAAGTGCGCCCCCCTTCCAATGATCTCCTCAACAGCAGGTCCACATCATCAACCTCCCACTGCCTCATCAACATCGCGACAACGTCCTGAAACTCGCCAGGCAACCTCAGTCTTAAAACCGTGTCGACATCGAGCCTGCAGGCCTAGATACAGTCGTTGGTGGAAATAGTATTACGTGGACATCGATCCATCTCAAGAGCCACATTGGCGACTCCGGAGTCCTGAACATATCACAACCGGCAACGAAGCAATTTGGGCTCCAAAGACGATGCCTGCTTTATTATACGGTATGTTTCATTCCTCTATTCACTCGCATTATCTGACATATATCAATAAAATCGTATAATATCCAACTTCGCATATCTACCTCGATACACGTCACCCTCATCCCTCTGCTCTCAAGAACACCGCTCCTGAAGGAATGTTTACTATTATATGTTCTTATGAAGCTGCCTGGGCATTCGCGGTGCAAACAGAATCGACAGACGGAAACGGAAACGGTGAAAGAACGGGAGAAGGAGCGGCCGTTGTGGAGCCTCTCAGCGCCGTGCAGCATCGGCGCCGTTAAGGTATGTGTTTAGTTCTTTCGTTTAATGCTGTTGTTCAATATAATGATGGATTGTCTCCGTATGCAGCTATATTCACAATCCTAATTATTGCATGTCCTTTGGGGACACACCTTTGTGAAGGCCTGCACAGCTGGTACCTCCCTGTCATCACATCCTCCACTCAGGTCTCAAGTCTAATCCTTTCTCTCCAAATACGACACCTAACACAACACTTATCCCTCTCCACTATCAAGCAATATTAATGACGAGCTCAACTGTCTTTCGTTCCATCCGTGCACTATTCGAGAATCGATACAGGTTGTGAATGCAATCTGGTGCATTGGATTCGATGAGTTCGAATGATGTCCTCAAGAGCGTTAGTATCACAAAGAAGGACCCAGGCAGCGGCTTGCGGGGATTAGACTTTAGTTTGGCGAGAATGGAAGGAGAGCCGAAGCTGATGAGATGATGAAAGACGGGCATGGACGAAGCGGGAAGCCTCGTTACGAGGTGATGAAGGCTCCTCAGAACAGGATATGGAGACGAGGAGGCAAGCGAATGGATATGCTTTTAAGGCATCGAGGATCTGCATGTGTTACATGTTGGCTGGGATGCTAATTCGAACATCTCAGGCTATCTTGGCGCGCTGATCATTCTGCACGATTCCTATGCATCAGCGTAGTTACAGGTGGAAGCCTAAATACACTGTTTTATCATCCGCCTTGTCCAGCAAGTCCGAATCTGGCGGTGACCAAGTCGACCGTTTCGGATATGCAGCCTCTCGAGTCTCGCGGTGCTCTGCAGAATCAGGATATACTGTTGTTTGCGGATACGACTGCATTGAGGAATGTTGGGAAGTTCGTCACTGCTATGGAATGCAGTTCGTTATTAAGGAGTGGGATTAGGGTGTCGAATGAGATGACTGAGAAGAATATTCCATTCGAGCATTCATCGTTCACGTATTGGCTTCCGAACTCCCCATCGTTGCAGCCGGATATCAAGTCCTTTCTGGGTCGCCGAATACATAATTCCCTTCTCATTCGTTTTCCCGCGATCACCATCACGATAACTCCAATGAAATCAAAGCAACGACGTTTCGATAATATGGCCAACAAGTTTATAACAACGTCGTGACATCAAACTTCCTACGAGCTTCCTTAAGACAGCCCTACCGAGATCAAGATGCATCCGCACGGTGTTATCGAACTTAATCATTCTCTTTGCTGTCGCACAAGATCAAGTGAGCAGGATGCGATAGAATAAGAGGAGACAAGCGAAGTTTATAGACTCGACGGAGGTGTTTCTACTCGTTTTCGAAGTCTCATTGCATCATGTAGCTAAGTTATCCGAACACAAGAAAGGAGTGCCGAGTTAGATTGGAACAGCAAGCCAGGCGAATAATAATCTGAGTACTAGTACATTCAATGGTGTGTAGAATATCTCTACCTTACCCTTTGTCTACTTAGTTTCTTCTCATAGATCGTTCTGAAATAGTGATATGTATCCGTAATGCACCTTATATTTAGACTCCCTTTCGTTTCTATCCCGTCGCATAATACCTCTTCAAAAAATCAAGTATCGTCTACGAATCACCATGTCCTTTCAAATTCTTGCTATATTATTTTACTTAGTAGCCCTCCTGTGATTATAACTCTTTACGTCGAAATATAGGAATTAATGAATGAACCAAACCGTGTCAGCGAAGGATAGCGGTGGGAAAAGGAAAGAAATAAAAATTGGTATTATCGGGATGTTTACCTTTTATCAGTCGGTCTTCGAGTATGATTATTACTCGTTCTGCCTATTTGCGCTTCTATCTTTCAAGACATCTGCATTCTGTTTTACGAGGACACATCAATGATTCAGTTGGCGTGCGGCGTAGTGTACATATGAACTTGATGAGGGAAAGAAATTCAATGATAAGGAGACGAACGGTGCATAGTGAATATTCCGATTTCGAATGACCTCACCCCGTGCACAAGTAAATGTTACCTAGTTAGTCCCGAATGAGTTCTAAAGAGACAGCATTGCAAAGTTCGAATATGCGTGTAAAAATCACCGCATTACTAGCCAAAGAGCAGCCAGAAGTATAACGACAAGATATGCTTCGTTATTATGACAGCGAAGCGAACATGCGTTGATATCGTACTCAAATAGGAAATAATCTACAACAGGTAAGTAAATGTATATGATACAATAAGCTGGGAGTCTACATAAGACGAGTCATTTCAAAAATAAAAAATAAAGATTGAGAAATCACTCGTCGTCTATTTAATAAAGTGATACGACGACATCCAACGTTGCGCCGAATCGTTTTTATGGCGGCGGCTCCGCAACACCAACAATCCTCCGCCGGATGGTTATCTCTAATCTCAAGTCCTTCACATCAGGAGTCGTCCTCACAACAGCCGTGTTATCATTCCTGCATCAATCTATGAGCATCGTATCAAATCGAAGAACGAATAAACATACCTAATCGTCCCCGACAACAGCTTCTCAGCCAACGGATTCGCCACCTTCGTCCTAATAATCCTCGCAATCGCCCTCGCTCCATAAACATCATTATACCCATGCTCCGCCAACCATTCCCTCGCCTTATTATCATAATCCAGCTGCATCCTCCGATCCCTAATCCTCTCCATAGCCTCGTTCAACTCAAGCTTACGATATTCCTACTATTCCTCTTCGGGACGGTTGAACACGATTTGTGCGTCAAGACTGTTGATAAGCTCGGAAAGGAAATGATGGCTGGTCTAAGACAGAGGTTTTTGCCGAGTTGGTGACACTGCGTCTGCGGCGATGGATAAGGGAGATGCGAGGATATCGGAGCCGAGGTTGAAGGTCGCGCAGATGATAGTGTTCTAGATGTGTTATTAGCAGAAAGACGACGTTGCAGACGGTTGGATACACACCTAGAAGTCGACTTTACGCCCTTGACTATCCGTCAACGATCTCTCGTCGAGAATCTGAAGCAGAATAATCGCGACGTCCTAACATCAAAGAGCGTCAGCAATAGCCAACGGCGATACGGCATACGCCACGTACTCGGTGGGCCTTCTCCAGTTCACCGGCGGCTGAAGGAGAGATTCAGCACCCAGACCTACAAGGCATAGATACAAGCCATGTACATACCCGTAACCAATGCATCATCGCTGATCTCCACAACGTGATGAACTTCATATCGAATCTTCAAGCCTCGCAGAATGGATGTGGTGTTCTCAACCGTAGGTGATAACAGGCTGGAAACGACGCTCCAGCGCAGTGTCCTTCTCCACGTGCTTGCGGTACTCGTCGACTGTCAAAGAGAGTCAGCTAGGAAGTAGATGTTCATCGAGCTTGGACATACGTGTCGTGGCACCGACCAGTTACAATCCTCTCGCAAATGCAGACTTTGGTCATACTCCCAGAGTTGACGCTACCTTCGGCTTTGCCAAGGTTGAGGAGTGTATCTGCAAAGTCGCGCCAGTCAGTACCAGGACAACATCATAAGAGCTTGAATAATTACTCACGCAATTCATCGATAAGCAAATAGCCTTCCCCTCTTCTTCCACAACGTCTTTCAGTAAAGCCTCAAACTTGCTCCAAACTCTCCACGGATCCCAGTACCAGCGACGATAGACGCGAGATCGAGTGACAAGACACGCTTGTCGAATAGGGACTGTAAGAAACGAACGGTTCAGAAGTAGGGTCATACTATCACCACACATAAAAGCACCTCTGGAACCTCCTTGGTTACAATCCGGGGGTCAATCCTTCGAGAATGGTGGTCTTGCCAACACCAGGTGGACGGGATTGGATGGGTTCTACAAGACAGAGCTGGTGTGCGTATGAGACGGATAGCATAGAATAGAATGTATAGAACGTGCTTTCAGTACGACGAATCTCTAAAAGGCAGCGTAAGCCATAACACCGGACGGAGTGAGAATGACGCACAGCAACGACGACAGCCTCAGCGCAAGACCTCCTGGACGTAGAACTAGCTGCTTGCGCAAGCGGAATGGGTATCGTGGTAATAACGAACTGTAGACGTGTTTTCGTGTCTTGTTAACATGGTGAACAACGAGGTCGAATACAGTCTCAACGACATCAGCAAAAGGCGCGGGGTTTGTGAGGGCTGCAAAGCGCGGGACATGGGACAAGGTGACTTTCGGCGCTCACTTTCGTGCCCATGTTCGTCTTTGTCATCTGCGGCAAGCTGAAGAGCCAACTTCTCACAAGCCGGATGTAGCAGTGATTCATCTCCTGGTAACACCGGCACACGATGCGCGAGATGAAATCCGGTAGCATGTTCGACAGCTCGCAAACCTGTGGTCTTACCGCTTCGTGTCTTCCACTCTGTCCAGAATTCACTTGCTGGATGGACAGCACGCTGACCAAGGATCTGGAGAGTGGCAGGAATGGCATCATCGATAGCATGTTGTATAGTGGAGTTCTTGTATGTAGCCGAAACGTTCAATAGCATCCTCCCAAAGTCTGACTGGCCATTCAATCTGCGCAATCTAAGTTAATGATAATCAATAACTGCGATCACACGGATATTTGAACATACAGCATAGCTATTAGGGATGTTTTGCTGCACCTTCTGAAGCTCGAGCACTGAGCGTTTAGTGATTTTTTCACTTGGAATTCAACCTGGCATGGGATATAGATTGCCTTCAAACCACTTAACCGTGGCGTCCACCCCTGACACTGCAGTAACTTGTGCTGTATACATCTGGCGAGTGGGCCTCTTTCCGTAGCTGCTGGTAAGCTCCTTAGTGCCTGGCAAGACTGTAAGATATTGGTTAACTCTAGATTTGCAGACGACCATGCTCGTCTGGGAGCGAAATTTCCATATTGACTTCGAGACGGCCTGGTCGAAGCAGAGCTTCATCGATCATATCTAGCCGGTTAGTCATACCAATAAGGAGGATATTGTTCAGTTGATCAACACCATCCATCTGCGGAAGACATTTGACCGTGCGATATGACAATAAAGGAGGAATCCCGACCTTTGATAACAGCTGGTTGATAACGCTATCGCCGACTCCAGTTCCTCCACCAGCTCCACAGCCACGTTGCTTACAGATGGCATCCAACTCATCAAGGATGATGGTGTGTAAGCCACTTTTGTCGCCCTTGGTCTTGTACTAATATCGAACCAAGTCAGCTGGATCACAGACGAGAAGCTGCGCTACATACTTCTGTTTCTGCGTCTGCGAAGAGCTTTCGGATATTCTCTTCAGATGCACCGACGTACTTCCAGGATCTCAGGACTATTGACAATCTTTGGCTCATGCGCATTTAGCATTTTACCAATCTACTGTGCCATAAGGGTCTTTCCATTACCAGGTGGACTAAAGAGAAGAAGGCCTATGGCAGAATTGAGATACAAAGAATCACGAAATCATTGCTAGTCGCACCTTTCACATGTTGGATTCCAAGCTTCTGCACCAGGTCTGGTGGGAAGACACGAGAAGCAAAAGCACGGCGGAAGATAGTACCGAACTCCGAATCGAGACCTCCGATTCCCATATCTTTAAACTTAAAGTTCGGCGCGAGAATTACATTTGGAGGAGGTCTAAGTGTAGGAGAAGATTAGCATGCATTTGTTACTGTGATGTATGCGGGATTGCGTACTTCTTTGAATTAGACCTGATCTCTATGCGACTGTCTGGGGCCTTGATGAAGGAAACTTCGCTCCTATCCATGACGACACCGAGACCCATGGATGCTGGGGATGTTCCCTACGTTGCTCTCCTTGTGGCAGCTCGATTACTGTTAAGTTCTTTATGGAGCCTTTCAAAGTTTGGCCGTGGAAGTCAAAAACGATCTGCTGATTTACAGCAAATATTTGGTCATTGAATGTGCGAACAAAGTTCTTTGCCATTGTCGCAAAAATCCCAAACTCCTGACCGCCTAGCCGGCCCTGAGCAGGCCTGACGGGGATTTTTGAGCTCCGTCATCTCTTGCATACGCGTTGTATACCATAATTAGAGTAACTTTTACACCCTGGTCAGGGTCTTGCCACTGGTCGAGCCAAAATCAGGCTCGATCAGGTCATTTCAATTTTTGCTACAATTTCGTTCGAAGAGAATTGTTCGGCAATCTCCAAAGTACGTTTCCAGAATCCGATTTCGATGTCTAGTTCTTCGAGGAAGATCTCACTCGGTGGTAGATTCAAGGGAGAGATAGTTACTTGATCTCCTATAATCGCTAATTCTATCCATTGCCTTTGACTTGAAGATACTCCAACTTGCCCACGCATCAATTTCTGTGTCGTGTCATGTCTGTCGCAGTTACTGGTCAAAATGAGATCCAGTGTTGCAACAAACGTTGTAGTTACAGGATACTGTTTGTTGATCAATACATGGGCACCCGCTCCAAAGTCTGTTGGGTGGACAATCAGGCAGTTGGTAAGTATAAGGCTAGGATGAGGGCATTCTACGACGGCAGATCTGAGTGAATACAAAACTTATATGAGCGTGACTTCAAATAATACGAGATAATAACTTCGTACCTTCCCCCAGAAGCTCTGTTAGGTATAGATTGTTGTGGTATTGAACGCTTCTCATAAAACAACGGAGGTGCTGGTGAGCGTGACCGCATAACTCTGGGTTCAGTTCAACAGACGGGGTTATGATTTCATTAGCTCAGTTTAAGAAGATCAATTACAGCCCCGCATCTTCTATAGTGACGGTAGGGGCCGGGAATATATGAGACGACGTTCATGCAAAGTTAACTCCCTTGGGAGTAACTGTTGTCGGCGGTCGCGTTCCTAGGGTAGGTATGCAAAAAATATTTTAACTCAGTCAACGCTTTGAAACTGAAAATATTCCCAGGTGCCGTTGGCCTCATTTTAGGTGGAGGTTATTTATGGATAACTCAAAAATATGGATTGGGCATTGATAACATCGTACCTTATGAGCTGGTCACACCCAATGCTCAAATATTGACCGTCACGGCGTAGTCGCACCCGGATATCTTCTTTGGTCTACGGTTAAGATGATCAATTTGTAATTTGTGCTATGATTGTGCTCATATGCCTAGCATAAAGGGAGGTGGCAATAATTTCGGTATTGTTACGGCCTTTGTGCTCGAAGCTCATCCTCAAGGACAGGTCTACGTGAGTGATATTTCACTTATATCGTATACCCCTAATGTTGAATAACATCTAATATAGGGCGGAATACTTGTTTATATTGGTGATATACCTGCTATACGACAGGCGATCCAAGATTTTGACGCCAATAATAATGACCCGAATGCCTTGACTTTACCGAGTTATGTTTATAAAGGAGGCACAGTGAGTTAACCTGTGCCAACGCATAGAGTCCATCTCACAATCAACAATCATCATCATAGTTGGTGGCCGGTATTGTCCTCTTTCGTGACAGGGCTTACACCTCGCAACGGAACACTTGATGCCTTCCTCGCCGTCCCAGGTGCTGTCGAAACTGATATCAAAGCTCGCTCCTTTCCGGACTTTGTACAAAGCATTAGTCAATCTTCTCCCGCAAGGTTCTTTATATTTCCCTTAGTCTTTATCGCCTGATACACTAATACAGCGAGCAGAGTAGCATCACATACTGTTCCAATCATTCGTTATACTCAGCATATAGTCGATGCCATCGTAAACCAGACTATAGTCAGTCTATCGTGAAATCAACCTACCAATTGACCAATGTCAAAGCAAGCTCCTAGGAACATTCGGCTTGATTAACAATAGCGACCCAAATGCCTTCGTTGCCCTTTCAATTGAACCTTTCAACTCCGATCTATATGATCACTCTACGGTTGGTGCATAACCTCATTCCCCAGCACATCCTTGGACTCTTTTCCAAATCCTCATCAGCTATACTGATCCGACAGCTGACAATGCCACTTTGGCAGTAGCTAGGACCGCTGCCGCCGCCATCCAGCAAGTTGCGATTGAAAAGGACAATCCAGTCCAGCTGCGATTCTCTACAGTAATTATGCTCAAAAAGGGACCGACCTCAAGCTTTTATTCGCGAATAATTTGCCTTTAGTTCGAACACTTCAGAAAAAGTACGATTCTCATGATCTCCTGAGTCTCGCGGGCGGATGGCGGTTCTGAATGGAGTCACTATGTCAAGGTTTAATAATCTTTGGTAGAAGATCAGACCTAAAAGCTTAAAGCTTAATGGTTCAACCATTTTGCATATTTAGTTTATAATTGTCTACCTCCATTACCATATTTACTATCTGGATGATATTGGATACAGATGAGTAAGAGAATGAAAAGCCATGAATAAGCTGTCTTTGAGTCTAGAACAAATTTTCAAAGGGATTAACGGCTTCATAGGCAAATCTAGTAATACTGTCCCCACATCAAGGCCGGAAGTCATTTACCCGAGACTTACCCGAGGCTTCTCCGAGGGGAGCTGCTGATCATGGGAGCAGTTCTACAGGAAATGCCGGTATATCTCCGAGTGTCGTCGCTTGCTCTGCCGCCAAACATTTAAGGCAGCATTCTCATCCGTCCTTATCCATAACCATCTAATGGCAACCCATACGACGACAACTACAGAGCCTGAAAATATTGCGCTTTCGTCTATTAGATTGAAGAGCCTTAGGAATGTTTCAAAGGCTAACGTCACGGAATCCGTCCGTCAAATCTTGGAGAACGACCGGAATACTGCCGCGATTTCAGTGGGTTCTGCCACTTCACAGGTAGATCCCGTTGCAGATCCCATAAATGGCAAGAAGATTCGACGCAGAGGCCATATACAATTTGCAGCACTCTGCTTTTGTTTATTCTTAGCTGGATGGAATGACGGTAAACTCTTCCCTCTTTTCTGTGGCTTGTGCTAAACAAACTGCTTGTTAATAGGAACAACTGGTCCCTTGCTTCCCAGAATCCAAAGCAATTATCATGTATGTGAAAACACGTCACCTTTCCTTGTTTAACTCCAATGATTGTGGGCAATTCAGGTTAATTTCACAATTGTATCATTACTCTTTGTCTGCGCATGCCTGGTAAATATTCTTTCTTCTGCCTAATTCATCTGTGTTTCTTTAACAGCGTTCCTTAGGGCTTTATCTTAGGGGCATTTTCAAACGTATTTCTTACGGATCGTTTTGGATTTGGGAAGGTAAGCTTTATTCAATATCGCTGCGAATGAACCTGACTCATGATTTCTACAGACAATTGTCATCGGTAATCAATTAACGTTTCTGTTTGGAAGTCAGAGCTGATATTCTGCCAAGGTGGTGTTGCCCAGATAATCGGCTATGTCGTGATGGCTCCCGCCCCACCTTTTCCTGTCCTGGTCATAGGATATGTTATTAATGGCTTTGGTGTTGCATTACAAGTGGGACTGCCACTCAAGTCTAATATATTCGAATGTACTTATATTTTCAGGACGCACAAGCCAACGGATTTGTTGCTGCTTCTGAAGATAAGGCACTGATGAATTTTCTTCATGCTGCGTACGGTAAGCGTTTAATTCGAATCACAGATAAATTTATAATTCACCCTTCATTTAACTTCAAAGGTGTTGGTGCAACGTGTGCTCCAATAGTCGCCACTCAATTCGCCCACCTTCCACGCTGATCCTTTCACTATCTTACTAGTCTGGGACTCTCAATTGCGAATCTGATTATTTTGGCTATGGTCTTTAAATTAAGACTCAGGAAGGTAGACGTAGACTTTTAGTGATTAATATGCTCACCAAAAATTACAAACTAACATCATTCTTCAGAACTCCTGGAGAAGAATGGTCACCCACCAGTGGAAAACAATAATTCTCAACATAGTACAATGCGTCAAATTTTGACAACCCCCTCTGTCCATCTTTTAGCTTTCTTCATCCTTGTTTATGTTGGTATTGAAGTGACAATCGGAGGTAAAATTCACGAGCCTTGTTCCTTCTCTGGCTAACAATTTCATCATAGGATGGATTGTTACCTTCATTATGGACAAAAGAGGCGGTGGCCACCATTCAGGATATATTTCGACAGGTTTCTTCGCAGGTATTGTAGTACATCTATTCTCCCAGAAGGAATTCCTCGTTTATACACGTCTTTCAGGTCTCACCACGGGTCGAATAGTCCTTCACTACCTCACTCGCTTCATCGCTGAACGACATACCATTTTCCTCTATTCCTTCTTATGTATCGGGTATGCTTAAACTATCTTCACGATGCTTATATTTAACAATTTAATCATAATCTAGCCTTGAGATAACTATCTGGCTGGTTCCTTCACTTATTGGAAACGCTGTTAGTGTATCTTTTATCGGATTCCTTTTAGGACCACTTTATCCAGCGATCATGAATCAAGCGGTAATTTCTTTATATTTACAACTAGTAACTCAGTGGATTTACAAAATGCTAGGGAAATGTGATTCCGAGATGGCTATTAACAGGTTCCATTGGCTGGATAGCAGGTTTGTCCATAGTCAAATTAATCCTTCCCTCGTTAACTAACTTTCTTCTAGGGTTTGGCCAGGCTGGAAGTGCCCTGTTGCCCTTCATGACTGGCGCACTTGCGAATAAATTTGGTATTAACAGTTTACAACCTCTGTAAGAACCTCTTTCTCAGCTTCATCATCTCTGTCATAGTGCTAATTTCTTACCAATAGCATAATTGCTGCTATTGTTTTAATGATTGGACTGTGGGCTTTAGTAGTACCTCGGGCACGTCGTCGTCTGGATTAGGTTTAGAATAAGAAGAGGGTCCACGATTTCGTCTGCAGCGTTTTAGTCATAGTAACAATGCCACGCATTGTGCACTGCAGACTGAGTGGTAGCCGGCTATTTGCTTTATCCTGGACACGTACGTATTGATAAGGGGAATATAACTAAAGCAATTTCTGTTTTACTTTTGCGATAAGCAAATTATGTAAAGTAGTAAATACAATCCTATTTTAAATAGGACGGGTCTGTGAAAACGTCAATGCGGAAAAGAGGGAACATAAATACGACAATAAATATGACAGAACGCCTCTCTATGTGGCTGGTGTAGTAGTATTGTACTGCTATAATACATATCCAACCTATGCTAACTAATATATGGAATTTAAGGAAAAGGAATTCATCCATGAAAATAACATGGGTTCGATTCGAAACGAAGTCCGTTGAAAATGAGCGATCGCTACATCAGCAAAGTGTGCCACGTGCGCTAAACTCTCCATAGTGCTAGGTAGCACTAGGTAGGATACCTAAGTACAGAGTCACTAGGAGTCGGTATATAGACTACATAGCCCTACATACCACCGCCTATTACTCCTAGCACAGGCGCTAAAGCGGATTCTGTGTCAACTTTCCTGATGTATGTAGTTTATACGGCAAATAGATTGAACATACATACCGAAGCCAAGGCGTGCATCGTTAGCTAGTGGTGAATAGAGATGCGTTAAATGGCATATATCCACATACTTCGAATGAAAAACGTACCAAATCCGCTGGCTTCGGTCGCAATCCCAATACTTTGGTTGGTGATAGTCAAGTTATGATCAAGGCCTACTTTATCGAGGTCTGGCACAGAATCATAAATGAATAATGAAATGCTAGTTGAGATGGCGCCTACATTCTATGCCAAACTATTGGAAATAGGGGTCAACAAAAGATTATAGCGGAATAAATGAATAGAACTCACCATACTACCGCTGCCATATTCCACACTCTGCGGAAACTATTAGTGAACACGATGAGTGACTATGAGCACAAGTGCCACGTACGACGTTGTTCTTCGTTTTGTGAGAGGTATCAGTTTTAGCGTAGGGTTTGTCATTTCCAATCCAGGTATTAGCAGATCCCCTGATTTCATTAAAGTCAGTCATTCTGCTAGTTCACAACAACCTATTATAATACTGAACACTCACGTGTCAACAATAACATCATACATAGTAGCGGGTTTCCCAATGCCTATTTTCATGGTATACCCAGTCTGAAACGGATGGTCGTATCAATTCCGCAAAGAATGTGGGATAAATTAGTTTCAAAGGCCCACTCACAACTGTGTTCGTCGCTTCAACGCTGGTCGCCGCTCTAGTGTCCAGAGCCTAACCGGGCTTTCCCATCACGTTTTCGACCATGGTGTGAATTCGAGCTCGATCAGCCTGCAATTTATACGTTATAGAGTGAACTTTGACAAAAATTTCTTGAAGACTCGCCTTAACCAGGGTATGTATCAGGAAAGTTGACACGGGCGGCTAAATGTCTTCCTAGCTCGTCGATTTGCTATCTAGTGCTATCTAGCCTAGGACTGCTATGGATCACTTAAGATCGCTTAATTCTCTCTGACTTACGCCTACCTTCAAAATCTCACGTCAAGCTGGGAAGCGAAGGTTCCAACAAGTCACGTGCATTTCCAACTACGTCCTTTGAAGTAGAACCACCATCATCATCCACTTCACTGACATCTTCATCTCGAACTGCAGCATGTACTACGCTCCTAGGGCTTCTCTGTGTCACTCTGACAGGGTTGATTAATCATACTACACTCTGGAACTCTTGGACTGGCTGCCCTTGAAAGTCCCTCTTGAAGTGATCTCAAGCTACCTTCCTACGACGTCTATCTCTGCTATTCTCTGCTGCTCTATGACTCTCAACTCTCCGATGGCACATCCTAACATCAAATCTGCTGATCTACTGGCGATATTTCTTCACTAATATCTTCTTTATTTATAGCAGGTCACGGAACCTCGACTGGGACCGGGGTGGTTCACGTTGAGATTATTTGGAGGCCATAACTTGATACTTGCATAGAGATGAGTTGTATTATATGCTCTTTCTTGAATTATCATTGATTTCAAACTCCACAGCTAGTTCTTGGATCCATAGAGTCAAATTGCTTGAAGGTGATTTTCAACAACTAAACCAAAAGCTTCGCAGTAGCCCAACTCTCGCATTTTACCATCTGTTCATTTGCATAGCACTAGTAACTACTTTTATATCCTTATTATATTAGTGTCAGTGTATGTAGCTATGTCTTTAATATAATTTCTTCTTCTTCTAGTAATCCCTGAATAAATGAGAAATGATCGCCACTAGAGAGAGCTAGATTGGTAGAGGCCCATTGATAGCTTAGCATCAAGCTAGATAGCACTAGGTAGCTGCTGAGCAGGAACTCAACTACGTCGGCAAGGCTCTCGCTAGGCATGCTAGGGCAACTAGGCAACGGCGGATTCGCTAGACACGCTAGGGAGGTACCTAGACCACCTAGCGCTACCTAGACTATGCCAGGTTCGTGATGTGACCGTTGAGTTTCTTGAAGAAGGACTTTCCCATAGGGAAGATTTGAGAGGGCCCATTGGCGACATCTACAGGTTGAAGAACAAGTGCGAGAGCGGTTGGCAGAAGAACAAGGGACGACAGGAGCTTCATGGCCAGCGGTAGCAGCGACAACTAGGACAGTGGAAGGAATGTTTTGGGGAATAAGGGTGCATCCAACGGGGCTACTAGTATTTATGTGTTTGAACAAAATGAAGCAGAGTTACGTGAAAGCGTATGAACAGGGGGCCACAGTCCATAGTTGATTCATTAGTTCATAGTGTATTCTGTGCAAGGAATATCCACGTTCACTTGAGTCTCAGAAGGAGGATAGTTTCAAGTTAGCTAACCGGGCGTCTACGTGTCACGACTGTCTTTAAGTTCTCTATTTGCTAGCCTTGAATCCTTGCTAGTAAGCGTCCACTTTTGGAGATCATTGACGAAGTATTTGATCATGATTTGGTATTTTCACGCATGAACGATGCGATTAATATCCTGGTTATGCTCCGGGAACTGAAAGTGGCATGTCATCTTCACTCACGTAGCGAATCACCTGCACAGGTAGACCAGGGTACTATGATCTATGTATGGCACTACCTTTCCCTGAAAGTGGGGAGCTCTCACTAAAGCGACTGGCCAAATGAGCCGCGGCAAGCCCGGCAAAAACGGTTCCATGTGTGACACAATGCCCCTTAAAAGGAAAGAAAGTATGTACCAATAATCCTTCCCAGATTGCCTTAACTAACTTGAACTTAAAGTCCATATCAGTCATGAATCAAGAAGAAGCTGTGATCGAAATGATCCTCACTTCCAAATTATATCAACCTTCTGAGTACTCCAACTTCCTCAACATCTCCATTGCATTACATACATGACTTCGAAAATTGTATCTAGGCACTGCCTAAAGAATCTGATTCGAAGTGACAGGATGGAGGGATGAAAATTTAAAGGTGATCCTGGATTTTTCGTCTGATATAATTTACCCATATGTAAATTCATAGGACGCGCTTGGATTCGTTCCGCAGCCCGCTCGAGGATGCTGGTATCCTAAGAAGCACTCCGCAGAAATTTATACCGCCAAGGTACATTCAATTTATATTCATCCATAGACTGACCGATATGAGTGATGACGCAACTACATTCATGACTATTTATTTGGTCCAAAAAGGATTATACAACCATTCCATATTCATCATCTCTATGGGTTCCACATAGTATAACAACAAAAGCGCAACTTTGGCTGTTTATTGTTGTTCAAACAATGAAGGTTCCTACCCAAAGGGCAGCAAAAAAAAACGGCAGATGCATAATTATATATAGTGGGTGCCTGGATGAATAAACCTGTATTCTGATTGAGCTGTGCATATCGGACAATGTTCTCGATTATAAAATGAATCCTGATACAGATTCAGAGCGACCTCTCCAGAAATATTTTCGATATTTCGGAGTGTTCAATTTAAGAAATTTTCGTTATTTTTTTCGGATGGATCCTGATCCATCCATACTATGAAACTGAAATATATTATTGTTGTTGTTGTTGTTGTTGTTGTTGTTATAGAACCGCTAGATATAGAACAACATTCAAACTACACAACAAAGGCTCAGCAGTGTGTTTAATCACATATCCTATCGCTCTTTCGAAGACCAGGAATCCCTGTGTTCGGATGGATAAGTGGATGAATCATCATAGATCTACTATAGAATGAGACAGATCACTAGTATGAAGATGTGGTAAGCTCACTATATGGGGACCGTAAGCTTGCGATGAACTTACAAGGCAGAACTCTGAAAGGATCATCATGAGCGCGGCGTCTGGGACGCGTTAGAGAGCGACAATCCCAATAATCAAACTAGCTTGTCTAAGGGCAGGAGATCTGACGGATGTCGACCTAGACGGCGTGATGGTCATATTGAGGCGACTGTGTAGGTCTAACGTCCCGGTGGGGAAACGATGTGTAGACGAGCAGGAATCCACAACAATGCAGGTCAACAGCTACTGTAAGTAATAACTAAGCGACGATCCTTTTAGCCTGAAAAAGGCTTCCATTGAGTAGTGTTCAGTAGGAGATCTGGAAGAGATGCTTACCGCAGCACACGGATCAGTACTCAATGGTACCATTATCCTCCCGTATTATCAGCATGGCCGAATGGAAAGTCATATGTGATGTCTATTAAGAGACTCGTATGTGCCTATCTTGTTAAAGGAGGAACGAGGAGAATACGTTCTCACCTTCAGCAACCTCCTAAGAGACGAGAACCTACAAGGTACCCAGGTCGACCTCAGAAAGACAAAAAGGAACTATTGATGTCTGAACGAAATTCCATCCGAAACAGCCGAGTGAGGAACGTATGTGTCGCAGAGTAGGTAGGTAGCGCGATAAGCGTGTCCAAGTCGATTTAGGGGTTGACAGGCCTCTACAGCACGCAAGAGGAATATCAATGGCTATACTATGGATCAAGCATCAATAAAATGGATAACAACAGCAAGTAAAAATTTACTAGATAGGCTTAGGATAGGCATTACTTCGCATGTCACCCCGCTGCTGTCCAACGTACACAGGGAGAAATATCGTTTCTTAGACGCATGTGAGAAGTGGATATCATGAAGAGAGAAATGTTAAGTTGAATTGAGGTCCAAAGTCCAAAGCCCAAAGTCCGTGTGGAAAGGCTAG
Organism: Sphaerobolus stellatus SS14; assembly: GCA_000827215.1. Lineage (NCBI taxonomy): Eukaryota > Fungi > Basidiomycota > Agaricomycetes > Geastrales > Sphaerobolaceae > Sphaerobolus > Sphaerobolus stellatus. The sequence goes on from KN837083.1 coordinate 1,781,999, forward strand.
TTTCGTCCTTGTGTAGGCTGAGGTAGCATGTTTGACGTCGTGACAGGAGGAGACGCTGGTGACTGACCAGGACGATAAAGGAGAGGCTTACCGCCGAATAGGGCTCCGCACCGTAGCCGTATAGACCGTTTCTACGGCACCGTAATACGGCACCGTAACCGTTCCGACAGAGCATTTCGCAGAATTGGCCGTAAGACGGTACGGTGCTGAACGGTGCCGTATTAGACCGTATGAAATATGGCCGTTTATGGCCGTAGAAACGGTCTATACGGTTTTCTCGGCTAATAATCTCCTGACCAATAGGAAAGGGTCATTTGCGATCAAAGTTGGG
>KN837083.1:1790864-1822831 GCA_000827215.1 Sphaerobolus stellatus SS14
GGAGCGGTTCCTCGGGGACTCGCAGCACAGGCAATCAGAACGGAGCTCGGGATCTCGCAGGATCTTGCCGAGTGGTAACGATCGACTACAAACTCAGCCAAAACCAAGATAAACCACGCCAATTATAGCTCACGCCACGCCGCGCCAAAAAAATGGTTCGGCGTGGTGCGGTTGCACCGGAACGCCGAATATATATATTGTCACACTAGTCACACATGTTCAATTAGCGGCCTATACTTAAAATTGACGTTCGACTCAGTTTTAAGGCTTTAAAAATTTGTGAAAAAAATCAAGTGATTGAATAGACATGTATTAAAGTATTTAAGCTGATATAAACATCCATATGATGCAATGAGTGTAATTAGACCTACTCATCCATCCATTCATCCCCAAGGCCAATGAAATCATCATCTAAATCAAATTCCTCGTAATCTCCATCATCTTCATCATCTCCAGCTTGACCGCTAAATTCATTTTCAAGTGCCTCAATCTTTTCCTCATCTGCATCCTGCTCAAGCTCAAGTAAATCTAGAAGAGAATAGAACGCAGGATCCTCATCACCGGCTCCAACAGATGTGCCTCGGTCAATCCACTCATTCTCCAATTCGGCATCCTCCATATCAAAATGCCAAATACTTGTAAAATCTAGCCTTGATTTCCTAAGCATAAATTTTAGCATCTGGAGTTGCTCAAACAAATGTGGTGATAGGCGGTTCCGACGGCGGGTATCTGTTTCGGCACTTGAAGAGAAGACACACTCGGCTGGAACAGAAGAGGCCTGAGCAGGTAGATAATCCATAGCCATACAGAATAGTTGAGGATAGGCTTCCTCATGATTCTGCCAGAAATAATATTAGATTATATAATAGAATCCCAAGTCGTTAATTTTACCTGCCACCAATCCACCAAGTTAACTCCAATGAGTGGGTGATATGCTGAATAGCAGTAGGACGCAAATTCTGCTTGCAATGTTGGGAGAGTATTTGTTGCTCGTTGACTTGATCCAGTCATGTCACCAAGAAGCATATATGCTGCACAATGTGTCTTGTTGTGCTTAGCGGCTGGGGTCACAGGGTGATCGGAATGGATTGTTATGTCGTATTCTTTGAGCTAGACATGACAGTTAATAAAAAATAAAGACCATAACTATTGATTGGAACATACTGCTTTAATTATTATTTCCTTCGCTGCAGTTACTCGATGTGCTGGCCAGTTGTTTTCAAGCCACTGCCAGCCAAGCGGTGGATTCAACACTATAAAATAATTAGCGATAGCTTCGAAAATAAATATGTTTATATACCAATAGATAAGATTGCTGCTTTTGAGAACCGATACTGTCCAAGTTGTTCAACAAGTTTATCGATGCCAGTGTCCAACATGCCATACAAATGACTATATGCTGAATCACGGCGCATCTTTTGCCATGTAGAGATCAGACCATCGAAGAACGGCACAAGAAATGACATAACTGGAGTAGTCTCCGAGCATATGACACTCTGGATAGCAAATGCCGGCTAGATAATTATTTTAGAGACAGCGGAAAAAGAAAAGGAAAGGAAAGAACATACTTCAAGAATGCTCTTTATGTCCTTTAATACTTCCCACTCCATCGGTGTGAGTCGATTCTTTGTTGAGAATCGGCTTGTATAAATGTCGAGTGCCTAATGGGATGTAAGCGCAAAAATTAAATATTAAATATTAGAATTACCTCACGTAGGTAGAGACCACGGTCAGCTAGAGTAAAACGTGATCCCCACCTTGTATCGCAATCTCGGAATGGGATCACATCTTCAATGAGCTCTGGCTCAATGGGATGTGGCGCAGATAATCCCTTAAGACGGGCTTCATCACGAGCCTGACGATTTGCTTCATCACCTTGTACTTGCCTTACTCGGTTTGCAGCAGCAATGGCAGCCTTGAACTCATAACGTTGAAGCTGGGAGTTTCGGATACCGATCCCAATGCTTCGCAACAAGGCCATTGGATCTCGACGAAGAGCCTCTTCACGTGTCTGACCACGTGGATCTAGAGGCCTATCTTCCGCTTCAAAGTCTTCAGTAATGTTGTCGCCCATTAATTCAATATTTGTGCATTTCTTGATCATGGTGGTAACTGTAACATGGAGTCGATGGGGAAGACAGCTATATAGAAATTTAAACAATAAAGTATTTTGTTTAAACATTATAACTCACATAATATGCTGGGATAAACTATCGAAATTCAGATAACGAGCCATGAGAAAATGTTCATAGTCATGAGCGGCAGCAGCCATGTTGGAGGCACCGTCGCTGGTAATAAATAGGATCTGTTTGGTGTATTTTAATAAAATAGAATGGAGATAAATAGGTACTTAGAGACATACCTTAGGAGTGATTCCTGCTCGGTCAGTGACATGCAGAAGAGCCTTTGCGATGTCTTGACCACAATGCTTGCCTGGTAAAGGGAGAAATCCAACGAGAGAGGCCTTTAAAATAAGCTGACCTTTTCCTCCAGTGACTGTGGCTCGCATCCACACAATGTAATGGGCAGTAATGCCTAAATAGGCACACATGCTTTTATCATCCCAAATGTCCGTAGTAAGGGATATTTTCCCTACTGAATTCTATTAAAGAGAAATGTCAAAAAAATGATCATATAATATTGTGAAAGTCTAACCTTCATCTCGAACACCATGTCCATAAATTGATTTTCCCATGCCTTCTTGACGAGATTACAGATAGCAGTTCGGTGTGGAATATCACGATCACTAAGAGACTCTCGGAGCATTAAAAGTAAGGTGCGGAATTCAGGGGTTTCGACGATGCGCAGTGACTATAAAAAGGTGGGGTGTCAGGGTAACGATGCCTTTTAAGGATAAATAAATATATTAACTTACGAGGTCGTTTGCAATGATAAAATTCAGGAGAGCTGTCTTGAACGATAGCTCACTGAAGGGGATGCGGTGTGTGTTGACTTTGTCTTTGCACTTCATCTTCTTCGCAACATCAGTGGCCTTTTCTCCCAGCCCATGTGAACGGCAATATTGCATATATTCAGTTGGATGTTGTTTGATCAAGTGTGCCCGCAAGGTGCTTGAGGCGTTGCTCAAGGCATAGCCTTCATGATCATGACTAAAAGAAATATATTGTAAGCGCAAATTAAATTCTTATGAAGCATGACTTACGGGCATAATTTGCAGTAGGTCCGTGTTCCCATATCAGCATTACCCTCAGTGAAGAAGGACCAAACATCATCTGTACGGGTTCCATGCTTGCGTTCCTTTTTCCCCACTCTGCGAGCTCGTAGCCGACCCAATGTAGCACCTGCTGGGCTACGAAATAGGGTCCGAGGTGTCCGAGAAATGTGGACATTAATTTGTCGAGGTGTCACTGGAGGATTGGAAGGATGGTGACGCTGTTGTTGAGTGACTACTTCAGTACGAGGTCCAGCTTCAACCACAGCCATAACAGCAGCAGCAGTCGCCAATGGTGGTGATGCTGATGGGGAGAATTGGATATTTGGTATTGGCGGAGCTGGTGGGGGACAGAAAAAATTGTCTGCCTCCCTTGCATGGCAGTCTTTTTCGTTTTGCAAAAGATGGGCCTCACGCTGTTGCTCACGAATTGCCCGCACTTCCTCCTCAGCAAGTTCAGTCGTGGTCTTCTGTAAACAAAAATCAGATTATGTCCAATAGTCAAATTGATATGAGCTTACCTTCGCACCACCACGTCCTCTACCCTTACCCCTACTGGGCCCACCGCCTCGTCCTCGTCCACCTCGTGCTCCTCACTGTGCAATCGACTGTTCTGCCTGATTATTGACCTCAGAATCCTCATGAATCATTGACTCTACTCGTCCACATCCACGACCTCGAGGGCGACCTCGGCGACCTGTATGAATGTTGCCATCGATATCCTCATTGACAAGTCTATTCATCGCATCTTCATAGGCAGGTCGGGGGTTTCGTCGTAGAGTAATCGGTTCTCGCCCACTACGCATATCGGGCATTATAGAATCCTAGAGAGATGCCACACGGGAAGAAACTGAACTTGAAAAGGAGGGATGTTGGACTCACCGTTATGACTGGATCTTTTATATACAAGCTCAGACTGCGGTCTTGATAGATCTTAACCGCGTATCCCAAATATTCGTCGAAAAGTCCTAAATTGTGTTAGCAAATATAACATTCAAAAGGGAGTCTCGTTTAAAGCTCTGTTTCAACTGCCAAAGCTGCCGGGCGCAACGAGAGGGGTGTTACAGGGTGCTCTGCACGGCGGATCAAGAAAGCATATAAAAAATTGAACTTACCATGCCTGTATTGGCAAGATATTGTCTCCATCCTAGATACAGCTCCAGGTGCATCAAGGAAACGATCGAGGGTGGAGGGGAAAGGTGTTGAGAGCCTCATGCGTGACTGGTAAAATAGTGGGAATCGCCGAATCGATTCCATTTGATTGTGACTAGTCAAAAAGAAGCCCGTTTATAAGCTGTTTTCTCAAGGAAATGACCTTTGAAGCAGTTACCATAGAGAACTTTTAGGACATTAGTAGATTTAAGAGATGTAAAGCTGTATATGACAGGAATTGTGCCGGGAGATGACGGGGAGAAAGAGAGTACAGCACCGAAAGCCGCGGCTGAGTAATGACTAAATTCGGCTAAGAACTTGTGGCGTAACGGCGTTTAAACCACGGTGTTTGGTGTCCAATGAACCCACACACCATGAAACCGGTCATGATGGTGCGGCGCGGCGTAGTTTCCAAATGGAGTAGCGAGCGGTGTCACCAGCGCCACACCGACTCCGCGGCAACACTACATATACGTGAGAACTGTGATATGTCACTATGCCTCACCTGGTCAGGCTCTCCATACGCTATTCGAATGGTATCTCGCAGGCTTTATGGCTCCCGAAGCTTTTCTAATGTGTTAGGAATATATATATAATCCTCAATATATTAAATTTGAATGGTTTAGACTAATCACAGAAAACCTCAAGAAATATGGCTAAAGCCGGCTGAAGCCGCTCGAAGGTGGCTCTGGAGCTAGTGTTGCCACAGTTCGGTCTAGTCTTGGGGACCAAACCGGGACCAAATGGCTCCTGGATTTTTTCGGTGAAAAGGGGTATATAAAAGAAATTAGAAAGGTTGTAGATTTCCAAAAATTAAATTTCGGGGAAGAGTGATTGCTCCTTCGATCATAAGTGACGTGAGAAAATGTAACGGTCTGGGACCGCGGCAACACTATCTGGAGCTGAGCCGAGCCAATTGGACCGGCTTCTCCAAAACCAGCTACGGTTGGCTAAAAATGGCTATGGCTGTCGGTTTAGCCGGAGCCGAGCCGAGCCATGGGCAACACTACCCAGGACGCATCGACCCTTCCCTGCTCGCGTAACCACTGTCGCTCACGTCTACCATACTGCGACATCCACATTGTTAATTCCTCACAGTATTTCTCATAGGACTGATATTTCTTAAACGAAGTTATGTTCTCCTTTGAACGGGAACAGGGGGACTCGTATATGGTGCGTGCTTTGGCCGCGGCGTCATCGGCATTCCGTTGAAGCCAGAGAAGCGGGAGCAGTTTTCGTACCTTCCTTCCATCCACTATCATGTTATCACTTACTCGTCCAGTTATTACAAGGGCTTTTACACGTTCTGCTGCTCGCTTTGGTCGGTGCCGCATCTCTCCATACCCTTCCTGAGCTCCCATATGCGTACAATGTGAGTAAGAAGGGATGAAACGGCAAAACTGAGGGATTCACGCGTTTTTTGATAGGCTTTGGAGCCCTATATATCGGAGGAGATCATGCGTCTTCACCACCAAAAGCATCATCAAGCCTATGTTAATGGCTTGAACGCCGCCGAGGAGAAGTACAGCAAGACATCCGATGTCAAGCAGCAAATTGCTCTACAGTCTGCATTGAAGTTCAATGGTAGAGGTATCAAATGACTCATTATACTCGACTAGTGTTCATGTTTCTGCAGGACATATCAAATACTCCCTTTTCTGGAGGAACCTAGCTCCTGCCGGTTCTACCAACCAACCTTCTGGTGCCTTGAAGGGGGCTCTTGAGAAGGACTTCGGTTCTATAGACGCCTTCAAGAAGGCTATGAACGAAAAGACCGCTGCTGTGCAAGGTAGCGGTTGGGGATGGCGTGTATGTACCTATTTATTTGCTTGTTAACCGGCTTACTGACCCTTGGCATGTGACAGGGCTACAACCCTTTGTTGAAGAAGCTCGAGATTGTTACCACTCCGAACCAAGATCCTCTTATTTGTAGGTCCTGACCATGTTTGTATCTTGTTTAGCTGCTAATCTCTGAATTCAGCTCATGTATCTATCATTGGTATTGATATCTGGGAACACGTGCGTCAATCTAATTATCACATACTGAATAAAACTGACATCATTTCCAGGCATTCTACCTGCAATACAAGAATGTCAAACCGGATGTAAGTATTTGTTAATTGTACACACTTTCTATTATGCTGATCTCATATTTTCTTAGTATCTCAATGCCATCTGGAATGTTGTCAACTTTGAGGAAGCAGGAAAGCGTTACGATGCTGCGACTTAAAAAATCGATTCAGATACCTAAATATAAAGCATGTACGCAAATCCAATACACCATGTTCTGGTATTTATTTGTTACATTTCAAATCTTGGAAAACTCCTCCTGAAATCGGCCTACTCTCGGTTTAGGATACGTCACAGACACCGGGTCCAGTGGAGATACGGCTCCACCGGAGGAAACTAGAAGTTGGAGTTCGAATTTGAAATCGTTTCTACAGGTTCCACTGTAATGTCTTCTTGCAGGAGCGAACACCGATCAACCGACGGAACTTACGAGGTGGAACAAACTTTGTATTATGACAGCAAACCATGCAAATACTTTCTGCGGTACAACGAGTAAAATAATGTGAACTAGCAAAACAATTGGTATGGAGTTAAAGGTGATTATTGTGAGACTATGCAGTCCGAACTTCCTCAAAGCCTTCGGAGGTGCATCTAACCCAGTCAGATGCAGATGAACCTAGAATGCTCACTGAGGTCAATATTAATGTTGCGAACGGGTAATTCTGGCTGATTATCCTTGTGGAGATTCTTCCGGAGACCAAGGGTGATGCGACTCATCATAGTTACCTGAAAATTTAACGGTTACTATGGAGTGATGCAATGAAGGATACAGGAAACGTACTGTGAGTCTTTCAAAGTGAGTAATCTTAAGGTTAGCCAACGGCGGAATGATCATGATTGGGACTTACAACAACTGAAGTTGTGCGCAAAGGTTCTTGATCCCATTCTAGAGAACCTGTCAGTAAATCTTTAGAATTAAGGATGGTTCCGCTAATTTACAGGAGAAGAAACTATCATGATAGCTAAAATAAGGTTAACTGCAAATATAACGCTGTAGAGTGCTGTGTCAAAACCAGCCTTTATCAGTGGAATATTTCTTCTCAAACTTACGTGTAATACATAATGCCATCTCTTATCAAGACATTTACAACATTAGATGTCGATTGTCGATTGATCTTGGTTTTGAGGATATCATGGGTGCGCCAAACTACGAAGACTATGGCCGCTGTGTCCAGGAGTAAAGGACTCCAGGCCGTTGAGGAGGTCCATTTACCTCTATTACCAATTAAATAGTTCAGAAAAGGAAAGCGTCAGACGGGAGATTAAACATACATATGCTTCTTCTCCCCGAACAATAAACTGCAACCTATACAATAATGGTCATTGTAAGGATTTCATCTTGAACAGAATTTGGCTCGCCAGGTAGGTTAGGATGTATCACAGCTACGTTCACAATGCAGTTAGAATTTCGTTCTGTTTGTAATCATGACGACTCACGTCCAGTAGTCGTGAATAGCCAAGCTTGCAGACTAACAAAGACCGCAAAAAGTGCTCCAAGAACTACCATGACGTAGCGGTTCCCAGCATATATGGCATGTACTCTAAAACAAGAGAGGTAAAAAGGAGAAAGAATGGGTGGAAGAGACTATCGTACCGTACGATCATCATCAGAGACGCGATGGCTATACCGAAAATTGACATCACGCCCTCATAAATGACGAAGCGTTTGCACCTGCAAGGGTTTAAGTATCATTAGAATCTAAGGAAATGTCATTTTAACACACGTCTGGTTTTAGGCAGTAATTAGTTTGTATATAAATGATTTATTTGGGAAAATCGTGACTTACAGGAGCATCCCAAGCGGGAGATAGGAAGGCTGAAGATCATGCCTTGAATAATCAATGTTGCTATATCCCTCGGACTTTAACCTACCATTAAGATTAACGATGAATCCTAGAGGAGTCACGTAGCGATTCTATGATTCGTTAGACCGGTCAACACTTCCCAGAGATATGAAAGAAACTCACAATAAGGAACAACCAAAGGACTTTACATAAATAAATGAAGATTCACGTCAGGAGCATTTAATCAATAGACTGTAAACTTACTCGGCTTCTTGTTACGGGCATTCCAGATATAGCTGTACTTTGAACCAAATGTCATTGCGAGTTTATATTGTGGGCCATGAGCAACGTACCTCATCCTCGAAAGTTATAATGTGGTCATATATAAGAACAGTAAATCCGGCAAATGCAACACACTATCTCCCCTGAGTACTTCCTCAAAAGAAAACTGAATGGCGAATAGCATACGTTGGTAATAAAACTGTTGTATGAGTGGCTTTAGCCATTATCATTAAAGGAGTTACACAAACGAATAACTTACAGATCCTTGCGTTGTTGAATATCACTGGTTGGAACATAAAGATATGACATCATATGGCGTTAATGAACAGCTCCCTATCCACAAACAAAGGAAGAAGTTACCAGAGGAATGTCAAGAGTAAGTAAAACAATTTGAACACTGAGAGTCAAAGCAGAACGTAGCCTGTTATAACCGGACAAATGGCAATAGTAGACACTTTGGCTGTGTGTTATATGTGCAGCACGAACCAACATCAGGAAACCTGACAAGTGTACATAAACTATACAGTGCTACATAGCTTGTATAGCATTCGTATCGCGAGCGTCTGATGCTACGGAGAGCTACACAAGCTATATAGCACTATATAGTTTATGTACACTTGTCAGGTTTCCTGATGAAGTTGAATAGCTCCATCTTTTCCGAGCGGCTTTCAGCTCGTCGCCTGTTGTTGCCATCATCGCCGCGGCATGCCGAATAAGATCATTTGCATTCCCGTAATTCTAAGGGATCAGGTAGACTGTACAGGATTATGGGGAATCAAGCGGTTACACTTACGAGCATATTACCGAGATGCACGTTAATTTTGTAGTCTTTCACCGTGCCACAGATTTTGCGCTCATCCGGGTGGGTCCCTGCTAAAAGAATTATAGAAAAGAAGGTTGGAGCATTGACCATGAGCCAACAAATGACCGTGGATGTGGATATTTTCCATTGCAAAATAGTTCGGGATTGTGTGCCTTTGTGGTAATTTGAAAACTATCATAATTTGGTAGATTCAGATTTATATTCTCCATCACCTTTAAAGGATTAAGATCTCCTTCAGAGTTCCGGAGCTACAGCGGCATACTTATTTGCAATGCAACTTTGGCTATGGGCTAAAGTTCCATCTCCAATGAACAGTGGAGTAGAGCCTTGCAAGTGCTCTACGTACGTGCTAATTTTGCAACAAATACTACTCTCGACACCTAATCTGGATGATAAATAGTGCTTCAGTAACTCAGCTCATTAGCAGAAATAGAGCATATCTGTATGGAGTATCAGTTCTCGGCTAAGGCTTCTCCTCCAATAAACGCTAATTATTTCGCTTAGCCGATGTCGCAAAAATCTTTGCGAGCTGGCCGAAGCTGATTTGGCCAAATCAGTTGGCTATGGCGGATATGCATAGTGACGGCTTATCTCGAATTTATAGTGTCTATTGTCGGATCTTGACAAAAACTACAATTATCCGAAACACCACACATTACTACATCTACCTGAAGATCTTCAGGCGAAAGGATCAACAGTAAACTATACTACACGACCAGGGGAAGGGTTCCAGCAAGAGGTGCAGCAAGCATATGACCAGACAAATTTCAAGAATACAGAAGCCCAGGTGAGTACAGCACTGAATTGAATATTGATCAGCAGACTTAACTTCAGGTATACTGTAACCGCGTGTTCATAGTCACGGGCCCTTGATGTGTGACATACGGGGGTCTAGGCAACACCTATTGAGTGACATGTAACTTGACCAACTTTCGGCCTAGCGCCTAGTGCCCGACAGCTATCAAAGTCGGTGACGGAATTTTTTTTGCTTATTGCAAGCCTCTTTAGAGCTTTCTCGAGCCTTCTCAAGCCTGTTTTCTGCTCTACGCGCCTATGAATATAGACGGCATTGATAACGCTGTCAACCGAGCTCGGGACATCTGTCAAAATCTGCCGGTATCGATTCCCAATTCGGATGATCTGGAAAGCCACGAATCAAAGATTGGAGATGACCTCAAATTGCCTATTGACCTCACTTCGTGTTTCGAGCTATTTTTGGTACAAAAATGATATTTAGACTTCCGGGGGGTCTAGGCAACACCCACCGAGGGACGTGTGACAAACCGGCTTTTAGGCAACGCAACACCCCCCCTTGTGATGTGTGACGTTGCCTATGAGCGCGCGGTTACAGTACACTTGTGTCACTAAATTCCGTATCTCAGAGGCAGGAGTCTAAGGTCATCGCTGCCAGCATCTTGAAGAAAACTTGCCGGTAAGTAACGCCAAACAAAGAACAATGCGACGCCAAATAATGCCAAGCAACGCGCGTGCCATCCAATGAAGTGCGTCACCTGCAAATTATTTTCAATATTCCGTTTAGTGCCCTTATTTCAGGCTCATGGGATTCGAAACTAAAAGCAAGATCTTTGCATAATTAAAGCCCATGGTTTTCATTCAAACCATCACGTTGTCGGTCGAGATATTAACTCTTGTTTAGATATTGCACGAAAGACTTCAGGATGGTATTTTACTATATCAATAAAAGATATATAGCACCATTTATGACGTGCAGAATGTGTTATAAGTACACTTTTATTCATCAGTATGCGCGACTTGTGAATGTGAATATCGAGCACTAGACATCCATAAATCCACTCATTGTCCGTATCTAGTCGTTAACTAGACTTTCGTCCACTGTATGATTGATCAAGGCTGCGAGGATCGAGCTAACCTGAATATGTTTTATGAGATCGGTATTATACATAAGGTGAAAGGGTACTATACCTTCACATTTTGACACATCTAACTCCTTTGCAATTGTGCAATCATCCGACGCTCTTCATCTCGAGCAGCAACCATGTCAGGCAAGTTCTTGGCGACAGTTGTCCATGCATCTACCCATCCAATTCTCAATCTACTGGTTCTGTGCGAAAGTGCAGTCCCAAATGGCAGGTGATATCCGTACCCAGAATTGATCGTAAAATGTACATCCACATTGAAAGTCTTCGTCAGGAATCTGCTAAGGAAAAACACGACCTTGGATGTATTTTCTTTAGCGAGCGGGGACATTCCAAAGCTAAATGATCGTAACTTGCGCATTACCTTGACGAACGTCTTTGGGTTGTAGAAAGCCGCATTTCCGTCAAGATAAAGACCAATGTCTTCTAAATGAGGGCAACTCTCCAGAAGAGGGAGTAAAGCTGCCATATTGAGAATTGGAGGCATTAGATAAAAAGACAATTCCCCTAAGTGAATACTCCGTAGCTTGGGAAGCTTCATGCCGATGGTGCATAAATTGTCCTCTATGAGTCCCAAAGGCGTGGGGTATTCTATAGTTAACGATGTTAGCCCGGCGCAGCCCAGAACGGGCTCCAGGATCCCCATGTTGAAAGTATCCTTTGTTGACGCAGGGTCTGCCCTGTTAGGAAAACCGTCCACACGACTCATCCCGGACAATGCCTTACCCTTGCTAGCGTAGAACTGGAGAAATTCGTGGATATGTTTTGGTTGGGCACGGTTGATTGTTTTGATATCAATGGATACTAGTTGCCCGAGCACTGTGGATTGCCCGAGGAAGGCTTGCACAGTGGGTAAGTCTAATCCATGTGCACGCGGGAAAGGAGTGGAAAGCTATTATCCCGAAGATTCACGGAAAAATCCAAGTATATCTTCGAGAGCACCGACTCTTGTATAGTTCAAATCAAACTGTTCCAGATGAGGTAATGTTGCGAGAATATCAATAACATCGTCAGCGAACCAATGTTCGGAAGGCAGTGTTTCTTTAAAAATGGAAGCGAAGTGCGAATACTTGCAAATGCATCATAGAGCTTGGAAACGGGATATGAAAAATGGATGCTCAAATTTGGAAGACCTGGGGCCGCTGCAGGAAGGAGCAAGATGTCTTGTTCTCCTTCTATTCCTTCACATGCAGCATGTAATCGAATACCCAACTCAGTCAGAGCTGGATGGAGGAAAAGGCTCGCATATTCGATGTGCTCTGTATCGACGCATAAGCTACGAAGAGCCGGAAGAAGAGTAAGACGGGGTCGGATACGAGTGATCTCTGTTACAGCTGTTTTAGGTACGCAAGGCGGACTCTCACGATCACGTAATTTCTTCGAAAAGAAATCCCTTGCAAAGATCATTCAATATCTCGGTCCCCACTGCGAGTTAAGATCTATTTTTATTTCTAAGTATCTTTATATAGTATCCTGTTACTACATTACCTCAAATGTTATTATGTGTACCTAACTATATATTTGAATAAAATGCCTCTTATTCCGGCCTTGAAGCAATACATGATACCTTGCATGGATAATAGACAGGTTTGAGCATACCAAAATTCATTCTAAGATATATATTAGACAGGTTTAGCAACAGCCACAGCGCCACACCGTGGTTCATTTTCATTTAGCTGTTTATGACTCATATGCAGTCTGTGGCTGTACATTAGCCCCACTGTGACTCCAATAATTCTGGCTGTGGCTTTCAAATAGGAGTTTCAGCGAGATTAATTGGGAAGGAGCCACAGTGGAGCCACAGCAGAGCCACAGACAGCTAAACAAAAATAGACAGGTTGTGCAACAGCGACAGAGCGCCACTGGCGCTGAGTTCTGTTGTGCTTCTATCGCTCAACAGTTGAACATCTTATTTGAGAGCCACAGAAGCACAACAGAACTCAGCGCCAGTGGCGCTGTGGCTATTTCTTTTTGTGCAGCTGTGGCTCCAACATGCCAGTTCCCAATTTTACGGTGGCTACTCATTGGGACATGGCGCGTTGGAGCCACAGCTGCACAACAGAAAATAGCCACGGCGTGGCGCCGTGGCTCTTGCACAACCTGTCTATTATCATTTAGAATTCTCAGATGTGTCAAACCAAAGCTGTGAGGAGATGTTCCCCTCCTTGCAGGGTGTCTGACCTTCCCGGGTCATGACAGTGTATATACGCCTTGTTGAAGCTGTTTAACATAGGGAAATCTTTTATAATAGGATATAATATTTTATCATACATTAAATTGACCCACATGGAATTCCTCTTACCAACAGTAAAGATGCGAAGAGCAAGGCAGTCACGGTGCCCAAGTCGACTGTCTCGGATGCGCAGCCCCTCGCGGGGCTGCTTCTTTTACATTTCCTTTATGCGGATCTATGGATGCCCCGATAAAGCAGCTGCAAATGCGGTGAAGAAACGATATGGATTACCTGGGGCTGTGGTTGCGGTTGCAGTAGGAAGCAACTTGTTATTAGGAGGTGGGATCAGGAATGTCGAATGAGACGCTGTAGAAGGATATGCGAATGACATTCGACGCTGACATCTTTTTTTATCAATCATCGCTGCTGGTTTATGTCTTCCTCGATGGGCGAATAGACGAGTATCTTCGTAATTGGTGAATTTAGGGATGAAATAATCACATTTACATGAGGCCGGCTGTCAACGTCTAGGACTCCATCTTCACATCAGAAACGCTGTGTCATATCTCGCTCAGGGTATAGATACCCCCCGGCCTGCGATTTTATCTGTCACAGGCCCTACCAAGCTATACTTACTAGATCGACTCGATGGTACTTCCCACAAGTACGTCTTTATTGATTGATTGAGTACACGCCCAATTTCGAAGCTTTTCTTGGGCATCTGCCACCGTGGAGATGGGCGATACGTTGGGGCTACAACAGTGCTCCCTCAACGACTCGGATAGGTAGGTTCCTACGTTCAAAGTCATATTATGGATGATTATGATTATTATTATTATATCTTCTTTTCCGTCACTGGCACAGTACTGTCCATAGAATCCTGTCTAGAAAACTAATGGAATCACCGTTGTCAAACTATTTTAGATGTCTGATCATATTATATATATCATGCTGACTGCTCCAGCGTCAGCCGTCGATCCATTCCCACCACGAGGACGCCGGAGCCAGTTTGCTAAAAGTTCCCATTCCACACCATGGATGACGGTGTTGTTTCCTCCACTTAAGAAATCGCGATCCAGGTGCTGTTCATGACGGTAAACCAGACGCAGCTGATAGAGTCCCTCGATCCTACAAAGTTCACACAACATAGCATTGATGAAGAACATGCGATCGAGACAGAGTTACCAGAGTCTCAAAGAACAGATCATCCACCATTGCCAACTTCATCTAATCATCCCAAGTCGTTATCACAGAACACTGAGTCGACCCAAATCCAAGGAGATTCAAATAGAGCAAACAGTCTGGCGTCGTCAGACTCAGGCCATGAACGTATTCCCTTAAAAGCTGACGAAGAAGAAGAAAAGTAAGACTGGAGCAAGGTATGTTATTAGATATCTTATCAATCAATATCTTTGACTTTCTTTGTAGAATATCATCGAGAAACTAGGAGAATCCCAAGGTCTTTTGGAACAAATTCTCCAGACACTCCAAGGATCAGAATATTTCTCATCGGTTGGTAGTGATAAACAATCGCGGTTTTAGATAGAATGTGAACGGATTGCAAGGTAAAGCGATGAAGCCTTCTTAGAGAGGTACAATAGAGATTTGGGACGTACAGCTTATATTTGTGTGTAACTTTAATATGCAATTGAATTTATCAACTAACTGCCAATAGTCTGGTTTGTTTTCTGCTGTCAGTTCAGCCTTTATCATCCAGATGCAGTCAGATTTACAGTCAGATCCAACTTATCTGACAAACCCCTTGCTTACTCTCCTGGTCGAAGGAACCATTAACAAAACGTTCGCTGATCAGCCTATCATCGTACCCTCTCAGTCTGTCGCAGGGCCCAGCCCATTAGTCATCGCTATGCAAGCTTTAGGATACTTAAGCTTATCCCTCAGTTATTGGCGGCCTTTGGTACAGTACTCGGAAAGCAGTGGTTAGGCTACCTCAAAACATCCCGTTTTGGGCATGGAACTCCTAAGGACCGGAACATCCAACGTCATAGGCGCAGAGCCGGGATAGAACAATGGCATCTAAGTGTATTATTGGACAAATTGCCTCTAATGCTACAGCTGTCGTTGCTTCTCTTTAGGATTTCCTTAACCATCAATGTTTATACTGTACAGCCGATTATGGGGATTCTAATCCTTGCTCTCGTTGCCGTGGGACTTATTTTTTATGTCGTGACATTCGTGATTGGAGTCCGTCGCCCCATTTCTCCTTTCCAAACTGGGTTAACCACGTTAACGAGGCATCTGGTCAAAGGTTTTCCTGGTAGTCATCCGTATACACCCATTAAATACCTCGGCATGAAACTGAAATCTCTTCCACTGGGATTCCTATGTATAGTTCAAAGATATTGGAGTATATTCAGCACGGGCTGGCGTACGATGGAAAATGATCTTGAATCTTTTCAAACTCTAGTCCACGATATAGGTCCTCCTAAGTCAGACGGTGGTCGTTCCTTCCAATATGAGCCCACCGTAGAGGTTTCGGTTCAACATGAAATCCTGGTGTGGGCCATTCAGAGTACGACCGACCCCGATGTAATCGCATTGGCTGCAGAAATGATCCCTTTCGCCTTCTGGCCTCCCGCTGTAAATATTGAAATTGTCATTAGACAATTGCAGTATACGTGTCATGGAAGTTTTGATGCTCGAGGAAATATTCTTCCTGGCTCGGAAGAACTTGCTCGGGCCTGTTTCATTGCGGTTCTTTACCTGCACTGTTCTCGCTCAGGACACCATGCAGGCTTTATAAACTCTCCCGTAGATTCTGAATACGTCACTTCACGTACGAAGAACTGGTTAACCGAACGTTTTAATGCCGTCAACTTCCAGGATAAAACCATATACCTTATTGAAAATGAAATTTTCAACTGGGTTCCTGAGAGAGTTCGTGTCGGGAAGCGGCTCGTCGAACCGATTCTACTACCACCGGACGAAATTCATATGGTGTGGTGTTTCCGTATTGTGTATCATTATTTAGCTTATATTAACCATTTAAAATGCACAAGCGACGAGGTCTACGATATAAGCGGTGTAATTCTAATCATTGACTATTATTCCTCCGCAGCCTTTAAATCTAATGGCATGTCTCAGCTTTTATTGTGCTGCGCTATGGTCTTAGGGTTTCAACCAGAATTCAATTTCCTGAAACTTCTTGACAAAAGGTACATTATTTTTTATATCTCTCGATAAGGCCTGAGCCAATATCAGTACGATTCTCTAGCGGATTTGAAGATGAGCTACTTGATGAAGTTTTGACTAGGCGGTTGGCAAGCTTTACCAATTGTACTCCGGATTTCGATTTAGTATGGTCAAAGATCATCCTTCAACTGTTCTCACATATCCTACGACATATTCCATCAGAATTTTCAATACATAAAGACCAGATTCCAGTATCAACCTGGATATCAATACTACTGGGGAACAAGTTTGAGGTTGCGTGGTTGTGTGACCATCTGCGTATTCTACACAGCATGATCTGCCTCGAGAACTCGGATGAACATTTTGATGAGAGAAGAATATTCAAATTCTACGAGGTCTTCGACTCCCATGTTCAACTCACACTTAGACAAGCCAATTTATTATTCAAAGCTCTAGAACATCCCTTATGGAACTGGTCAATGAAGGATGACAACTCTCCACTTCTCCTTGCCTTGGGTATAGTAAAATGGCCACAGGACCTGGAACCAAGCTAGATCTTCGTCCAGATGTTGATTTCTTCTCCAAGCGTCACATCCGTCGGTATGCGCGAAGTTACACTACAGGCTGCATGGTGCTATCGTATACAGCTCGAAAACATCAGCGATCAGTCTCTCAAGACTCGCCTAATATTCGCATTGTTTACTGGTGCTACCCCCTTATGGAAGATACCCGATTATCTTGAAAATAATTCCCATGCGATGCTTCTACCTCGGTTGCCACGCTTTACGCGTTGTTCTACACTAATAAGGTCATTATTATATCAAATCCCAAGATGTCAGTACACCAATATAAAGGAATCTCCGGAAATGGATACATTTAGTAACACCATTGGAAATCTTATGTCGTATTACTGGCACCGTTACAACGACTATCCAGAAGGAACCGACTGTCTAGTCAGTATTTTGGCCATGATGCAGGAGCTTACAGAGATGTCGCTCCGTTCTTATTCTGTGGATTTTTCAGAAAGGAGAGATAAGCCTACCATAATTTCCGTATGGAGGTACTTGTCTTTGCCGAGGCAGCTTGCTTTCTGTGCTGAATTTGATCACTCGCACTCCGTCGACATCAATAATCCTTGGTATTTCTCAGAACCTAAATGGTGGGCCCTCTGGAGAACCGTATGCAATTGGTCTAGAGACGAATACGTCAATATGGATCCAGCTTGGCTTAGGAAACTATATTGTAATGTACAATATGTTTACGACCTCGTCGAGCCAGGGTTAGATCTATTTAAAACAGATCCATGGAGAAAGTGGGAGGTAAAACCTATACAGCAATTGAAGGATTTTGCGCGCATACTCCAAGAGGATATCCAGAGGAGCAATATAGACGCTGATGAAATACTGGCTTTTTCGGGATTAGGCTCGGGACATGAACGGTAATATGCGTTGCTGGTTGGCATAGCCAGTATTTCAGAACCATGACAGCTATGAAAATGTATGTTAGTTATTGTTACCACAATATTTATTTCTCCTACCGATAATTCAGTATAAATAATCTGTGAATTCCACAGTGGTATCTTATACCGTTAATCAAGGTTGGAGAATGCGGGCTCTGGCAGGGTGTTCGAGTAGGTCGTCGTTGAGGTCGCTATTATTAGTGTTACGACTCTTGATCCTTGGAGTCCTTATGACTCCGCCGGACCATGTACATATGCATTGTTATCCTATCCTTCAATGTTTGAGAATGTGTTCTTCTAGTGTTTCTGGGAGCGGTGTAATGCCTCAGTGCAGCCTCACGACTCCGAGCGGTATACTTAGCAGGTTATCGTTGGGGTGGCTGTCACCATCATCGCTGTTTTATGGGTCGTCTAAGGCTATGCAAAAAAGCGACCCGAGTTGAGAGGAATAGATAAGAGAGAGAGAGAAAGAAAGAAGTGCTGTTGACCGACGATAAAGCGGGAAGGCGGAGCTGGTAGCGTGACATCCGCCATGTCACACATGTTGACTCGTCATCACCCGCGTGTCCTTCAGCTCTCCTCTCCTCCACGTCCCCAACTTTCCTTAGATCTTCGAAGACTTCCTCTTATCTCCTTCCTCTTTCTTTCCCTTCCCGAATTTACAACAGAAGCCCTCAGACATGGACATCAGAGACTTGGTTTGCGCCGCGCCGCTTTCCTCGTGAGTCGTCCGTCTAGTCGTCGGTCTAGTCAATAGCAACTGCATGAATACCCTACATGTATACATCCTACAACCAAACAATCGACATTTGCTGAATCTCCCAATGGACTGCGCACCGCCAATGACAAAGAGGTTCCGAACGCAGGACAGCTCAACACGCGCGCTGGGGCTACTTAATCTCGTTCTATAATGGCTCTTTCCTCTATATTATCTCGATATAATATTCATCACATCTTATCACTTTGATATTATGACGCTTCAATACCACCCCAAGTGCATTTCGACCGCTATTGCTCCAACTGTGTGCCTTGCTTATCCGGATCTCTTACAGGCTTATGCACCCAATGCTGCTACGTTATCACCATCCAACGAGTGGGCTATTCGACATTAGTCACACATGGAATATTCCTACGTCCGTACTTCAAGTCTGAATCGCCGATATCGACGTCTAAACAAGCCAACTCGGTCGCTACTTCGAAGCCTACCCGGCTGGCTATTGGCAATCGCAACGTTGACGAGATCGCTTTCGAGGCTAAGAAGAATCGGAATCGTATAATTAGGACTATGAAGAAGAACTACACAGATGATCTCTGGTAAGTTCTTCCGTCTGATAGTCGCGAGCTGAACTGAGTCGTTGCTGTCAGGTCGTTGGTGGACCTGGTCTAACGATTAGAGTACTGGCCGCATCTTCTCTCCATGTTATTCCTGTTGATGATACGTCGGTATGTACACTGTTTGATGTCGTAAACTGA
This sequence comes from Sphaerobolus stellatus SS14, assembly GCA_000827215.1. Taxonomy (NCBI): domain Eukaryota; kingdom Fungi; phylum Basidiomycota; class Agaricomycetes; order Geastrales; family Sphaerobolaceae; genus Sphaerobolus; species Sphaerobolus stellatus. Next base: position 1,810,304 of record KN837083.1, read on the forward strand.
GCTGAGTTCTTTGTCGTTGTAGGTGATGTTATGCGTCCTGGTGCATCCTTGTTTACCGCTGGATCGAGGGTTCCTGCTTGGCTATGTGGTGGTCTCCTAGGATCACGGCGTTGAAGGTACGTACACCACTTTTGACTTTGCTTCTCTCTAACGCATCTGCAATCTGCAGCGATGATCGTCGTACGGACCTGTCGCTGAACTGTCATTTGCTTAGATCCTCATGAATAGCTCCGGACAGCTCTCTTTACCCACTAGCATATCGACGGTCTTGCTTTCCACATACGGTGGTGGACGTGTGCTATTCGTTAGGTCGTTGGGGACATGCCCATCTGGTTCACGACATTCGTTATAGCATGATTACGAGTATCATAGTCTTCTCCTGGAACGCTTCAGCTCAATGCCTGATCGTCTTCTTGGTGAGTCTTTACTTTATCCCCGCGTATCGTCGAAGTTGACTTACTGGAGCTCTCCAGCAGACGCGTGTCATTTGTGCTGCATAATACATTCGCTTTCGACGTCACCGATAAGCATACCCAGTTGGAGACTTCTGTCGGCCAGCCACTTGTTATACCTTCATTAGCTGTTGCTCGTCACTGCTTACAGTTTCCGGACTAACTTTCTGCTTGTTTGGCGGGTTCAGTTCCTTTCAAGGCTGTTAATGCCGGTTATTTCAGCACGATGCGGCTCGAACAGAACAACCCAGTCGTAAGTTATGTCCTCTCAGAAGCAGTTACGATGCATATTACCATTGTTGTCAAGTAGGTGGCCATCATCTGTTTCATAATCAGTGATATCGAGGACGACGTCTGTTGTCTCCTTGATATCATTCATAATTACCCAAATTGCAGGCAACTGGCGGCATCAAGGAGATAGGTTGTTGTTTTGGAGATAAAGAGTACACGATTACAGTATATCGCAAGACAAACTAAAACTATGTTTCTTTTTATGTTGGTTGAAAGATCCAATACCTGAAAGTAACATCCTCTATATACAATACCGGTGGGCATAAATGTCCGCTCATATGGACTCATTTTATTTAAGCCATACTTATTTACTATTATCAATGGAGAAAGGTTAAGTATTGCATAAGCTTGTAATTATTGAGGAAATAATTAGCGAAACCATGTCCGTTGAATAATGATATGTAGCTCCGTCCAATCGCGTTGACAGGTTCTTGTTACCGCATCATTGAGCAGCATTTGCCACTTAGCATCAAAGTAGTTAGATGATTTCGTAACGGAATACGCAAATATTACGGTACCTTGTCATTTCAACGCTGCAACCTCCTGTTTCAGTTCATCAGCCATCCGACGATCTTCGTCTCTAGCAAGAACCATCTGTTTCGTTCTTGTTCCAACCATCTTCCACGACTCCTCCCATTCCTCTCTCTCGTCAGCCAATTCTTGAGTAATGATCGTATCGTACTCTTCAAGGAACCAACCGTTAGAGCTAATATCTATAGCAGTGCTCTGATCTCCCCTCACTGTTAGAAATCCACTCGAGAAAAATGCAACATCAGCTGCATTCTCCTTATCCAATGGAGACAACCCGAACGTGAGTTTCCGTAACTTGGGTAACGGTCGGACGGATCTATTTGAATCCTCATACCCGAGGTCCCCATCAACGTATAGTCCAACAGATTCCAGAGACGGGAAGTGCTCCTCGAGGATGAAAAAGATCGACATATCGAGGAGTGGTGGATCATCATAAAAAGGGCGTTCCACTATGGATAGGGACTTTAGTTTGGGAAGTTTCGTACCAACGATTCGCAGGTCGTCGTCGGAAAGTTGAACCTGTGTCGGGTATTGGATCCATAAATCGGTAAGAGTGGAGCAATGGAGCAAAGGCTCCAGAACCGACATGTCGATGGTATCCATAACGGTGGATGAGACTGGTGGGGTCGGAAAGCCGTCCAGGTCCAAGCGGGTCAAGGACTTGCCCCTTTTGGCAAGAACCTGAAACAGGTCACGGATATCGTTTGGACGAGCACGATGGATGGTCCTGACACCAAGATATCCAAGTTGCTCAAGAAAGGCAGAATCAGCAAGAAACTTCTGCAGAACGGGGAAGTCGAGTTCCATAGAGATCTTGGAAAGTACTGGGAAACTATGGTTCTGTAGAGGAACATAGAATCCAACCACGTCTATGACATCTCCACCAGCGTCAGGATAGTACTCCCACTGGTAGTCAAACTCTTCGAAATTTCGCAATGACGCAAGGGTCACCCAATCGGTATGCCAATATCGAGGAAATACGACTTTCCGGAGCGATGAAAGCAAACGCAACATATGGGTACACGCTGGCATTAGGTGAGAGATAGGATATGAACAATTTAGATCCAAAATTTGAAGGTTAGACGCCATGGTAGGAATTAGCAGTAGAAGGTCCCGAACCCCCTGAACTCCTCGGGAATCGGTATACGAACGATAAAAATGCATATCCAATTCTAATAGACCTGGGGGGAGAAAAAGGCTTATATAATCCATGTGCTCGGACGACATGGATAACTTGCGGAGAGCAGGAAGGAGAGCGAGACGGGGTCGCACGCGAGCAATTTCAATGACCGTGGATAGTGCAATTTTTGTCTTGTTGGTGATACCTGTTATATCACTGTCCGACCAGTCTAGAGAACGAACGCGGAAAGCATAGCGATCAAAGGCTTCCCAATCTGTAAGCATAAGACCTCGCGAAAATTTGGACTGAAACAAGATATATTATGAGTCATCTTAGAATCTCAGCTATAAGATGCAACACACCATTAAGCCTCCTTTCGGGTTAACTTCCGTATTCCAAGGCTTCAACAAGCGAAAGAGGACAATAGGATGTGGCACATCCTTCCAGAGTATATTTAGGACAGGTTGGAGCCACAGCTTGCATACGAGGGATGCTGAGAATATCGTAGACTTTTGGCAGAATGTAAAGACAAGCTCTTGAAGCTCGATGGGTAACGTGGGGTGGACATGAGCCTCGAAACGATGGGAGATAGTAGACCACGCTGAAACTAAAGCAGTGAGCATATCAAGGAAGATAATGCATATTACACACCTTGAAGAGGTATACACTTGTGTCGCAATATTCCGTATCTCAGAGGCAGGAGTCTAAGGTCATCGCTGCCAGCGTCTTGAAGAAAACTTGCCGGCAAGCGACGCCAAACAAAGAATAACGTGACGCCAAACAATGTCAAGCAACGCACGTGCCATCCAATAAAGTGCGTCACCTGCAAATTATTTTCAATATTCCGTTTAGTACCCTTATTTCAGGCTCATGGGATTCGAAATAAAAACAAGGTCTTTGCATTATTAAGGCCCATGTTTTCATTTAAACCATCATGTTGTCAGTCGAGATAAGTACTAATTCTCGTTTAGATATTGTACGAAAGACTTCAGGATAGTATTTTACTATATTAATAAGATACACATAGCACCATTTATACCGTGCAGAATGTGCTATAAGTACGCTTTTATGCATCAGTATGCGCGACTTGGCAATGCGAATATCGAGCACTAGACATTCATATATACATCCATTATCCATATCTAGTCATTAACTAGACTTTCGTCAGCTGTATGATTGATCAAGGCTGCGAGGATCGAGCTAACCTGAATGTGGTTTATGAGATCGGTTTTAATATAAGGTGAAAGGGTACTATACCTTCACGTTTCGACGCAGTCAACTCCTTGTACAAATGTGCAATCATCCGACGCTCTTCATCTCGAGCAGCAACCATGTCAGGCAAGCTCTTGGCGACAGTTTTCCATGCCTCTAGCCATCCAGTCCTCAATATCCTGGTTCCGTGCGAAAGTCCAATCTCAACTGCGCGGTTATATCTGTACTCAGAATTGATCGTAAAATGCACATCCACATTGAAGGTCTTCGTCAGGAATCTGCTAAGGAAAAATACGACCTTGGATGTATTTTCTTCAGCGAGCGGGGACATTCCAAAGCTAAATGATCGTAACTTGCGCATTGCCTTGACGAACGTCGTTGGGTTGCAGAAAGAGGCATTTCCGTCAAGGTAAAGACCAATGTCTTCCAAATGGGGGCAATTCTCCAGAAGAGGAAGTAAAGCTGCCATATTGAGAGTTGGAGTTGTTGGATAAAGTGGCAATTCTCCTAAGTGAATACTCCGTAGCTTGGGAAGCTTCATGCCGATGGTGCGTAGATTGTCCTCGGTGAGTACTAAAGGCGTGGGGTATTCAATAATTAATCATGTTAGCTCGGCGCAGCCCAGAACGGGCTGTAGGATCGCCATGTTGAAAGTACCATTTATTGACGCAGGGTCTGGCCTGTTAGGAAAACCGTCCACGCGAATCTTGGATAATGCCCTGCCCTTGCTAGCGCAAAGCTGGAGAAATTCGTGGATGTGTTCTGGGTGGGCACGGTTGATTGTTTTGATATCAATAGATACCAGTTGCCCGAGCACTGTGGATTGCCCGAGGAAGGCTTGCACGGTGGGGAATTCTATTTCCATCTCCATGCGGGAAAGGACTGGAAAGCTATTATCCTGAAGATTCACGGAAAATCCAATTATATCTTGGAGAGCACCGACTCCTGTAGAGTTCCAATCAAACTGTTCCAGATGAGGTAATGTTGCGAGAATATCAATAACACCGCCGGCAAACCAATATCTCGGAAGGCAGAGTTTCCTTAAAGATGGAAGCGAAGTGAGAATACTCGCTAATGCATCGTAGAGCTCAGAAACGGGATATGAACAATGGATGCTCAAATTTTGAAGACCTGGGGCCGCTTCAGGAAGAAGGAGCAAAATGTCTTGTACTCCTTCTATGTCTTCAAATGTGGCATGAAATCGAATATCCAACTCAGTCAGAGCTGGATGGAGGAAAAGGCTCGCATACTCGATGTGCTCTGTATTGACGCATAAGCTGCGAAGAGCCGGAAGAAGAGTAAGACGGATTCGGATACGAGCGATCTCCATTAATACACTGAGATCAATTGGGGTCCAGTCATTTTCTTCTTCCTCGTCTTGAGTCCAGTTTAGGGACCGAACACGAGGGGCATAACAGTTAAAATCCTGCCAATCCTTTGGTCGGAGTCTCCGGGTGAATCTGGTCTGTAGATGCAACACATTCCAAGTTAACATAGCTCTCCCCTTAGAAAAGGCTTACATACGTTAGGCGAGAACGATGTCCCTTGTGCATTGTTACACCAAGGCGATAGCAAGCTAAATATGACCACGGGATGTGGCACGTCCTCCCAGAGCACACTTATCGAGGGTTCGAGCCATGATTTAGAGACACGGCAGGTTGAGAAGAGCGTGGAATTTGAACAGAATGTGAAAATATGCCGCAAGAGCTCCGTGGGTAGCGTAGGTGGTCGTGCCATGAAAATTGCTCAGCGCTGGGCGGCCGTAAGCTACAATTCTGGTTAGAGCATATTCAGCAAGTACTGTCTTATCAACAGATACACACCTTATAAAGCTGCAGCTATATGAGCTGAAGCCGTAGCGAAGGTTCAGCGAACAAAGGCCTGTCAAAATCCTCGCTGCCGAGCGCCAAGTAACGGCAAACATTGCCAAGCAATGCCAAGTAATGCCAAGCGAAGCCGGGGTAGCTCGTCGCCACATCCACAGTATCGATGGCTCGCAATACTTCTTCCATGTCATACAATTGTTAACACTAGTCAACCTATCTTTTGAACAGGAACCGGACAGCTGGTATATGGTGCGTATTCACGTCGGTGTCCTTACCTTGCTGAAGTCCTTAATATCTCGTTCTTTGACAGTTGTTTTTATCATATAATCCCATCATGGTATCATACCATCCCATTAGTGCGATGATATGAACATGCGTGCTTGATCAAGTGCGTCTCGACGGTTATTGACCCACCTGCTTGTCTTGCTTATCCGGAACTCCTGCAGGCTTCCACACCGCCATGTCGAATCTAGCCTACGAACAGGTTCTTCATCTCTATACCCAAGGAGCTTCTTCTCAAGTTCACTATTCCAGTGAGTCTTGGCAGATACCGACGCCTCCACGAGCTAACTCGGTTGCTAACCTCGGAAGCCTACTCCGTTGGCTATTAGCGAACGCAATATGGACGACGTTGCTATTATAGTTGGAAAGGATGAGAGGCTCAAATTAATGGTCTTTAGGAAAAGATGCACAGATGATCTCTGGTAAGTTCTTTCATCTGATGTTATGAGCTCAACTAAGCCGTTGTTGAGTTAGGTCGTCGGTAAAGGTCTTTGCTTGGGTTTCACTGGATCGCTCACAATATTGCCGTGGTGGCTCTCCGTATAGTTACATGACGTTTGTTCGTCTGTGTTAGTGGTACGTTGGTGGTATGTACGCCGTTCGATATCGTAGGCTGAGCTGACTTCCTGTTGCTGTAGGTGTTGTCATGGACCCGGTTCTTCCTTGTATACCGCTGGATTGATGTAACTGTAACCGCGAGGTTTCCTGCCTCGCTATCCGGTCGTCATGTCCGCCTACGTTAGTGGTATGACTCGGCATGAAACATGTGTATTGCCTTTGATTTTCACTAACGCATCTGCAGTGATGTTTGCTTCCACATCCGTGCTTAAAAGACCCAACCCTTCTGTCTGACATCTAGGTCCACAGCTACCTAATCTCAATGCGATTTCTGCCGTTGATGGTCTCAAGGAGTGTCGTCAACATAGGCACCGCAGACTGACGAGGGTACGGATGCCAATTTAAATGTCAATATGTTTGCAATTGAGTGGGTTTCTGGGGCTTATTTCCCAGTGAAATTATAACTTGTCGTAACTAAATGCGCGGATACATCGCCATACTGTATGATATACTTATAGCTGATACACCCAGCCTTCCCAAATATGACCTTGGCGCGTCTTTGACGTTTGAAGATTCAGACGCCCAATCATCTAAATCGAAGAACATGACAGGCCAGCTTCCATCCGAAGATAGAATGACAGCTTCATCCAGGGACAAAACACAAGTCAGGAAACATATAAAGCTGATCCTATCAGAGCAGACTCTTCCATTTCAATCCTGTGCCGATCATTCCTTCAAGTATGGAAGAAATTCCCAAACAAAATACAAATCTATCACCGCAGGTATAGTGTCTTTATTAGCGACCATCCAACCTTCCTAACTCGCTGATATAGGAAGAAGAACACATGTCAGCTAGCTCGATGCTATATCCTGCTGACCAAGGATTTGCAGCGCGACTTCTGCCCTATCTACCGTTCAATTGGGACGCTACTTTTGGTTCACAGGTTGGGGAAGATCTACGGAAACAGTTTAACGATGAGGCTCTATCCAAGAAGCTGGATCCTGCCGAGGAAATCGGGAAATTGAAAATTAAGATTTCTGCAAAGCAGGAGTTTCTCACCTACATATCTGATGACAATCCTTACAAGTGCCGAAGACTTGACGACCTCGGTCGATGCTTTATTCAGTTATTCGAGCATACCTACGATCAAAATGACCTGAACCAGGCAGTGTCCATGCTCCAGCAGGCCGTCGAGCTATGTAGCGACGATGACACTGATAAGGGCAGCTATCTGACCAATTTAGGAAGTGGTCTCTCTCTTCGATTCGGGGAATTGCGTAACAATGCAGACCTTGACGCTGCTATCTCTGCCTATCAAAAGGCGGTTGATCTCAGTCTAGAGAACCACCCCTCCATAGCAAATCGCCTCAACAAGCTCAGCAGTATGCTCCATAACCGGTACCAGAGTCTGCATGACCTCACGGATTTCGAAAATGCTATTGTGAATCATCAGCATGCCGTTGACATCAGTACCAATAATCGCGACAAGGCTGGCTATGTCAATAATATTGGAATCACCTTCCATACCCGATTCATGCTGCACGGGGAGCAGGAATATTTTGACAAGGCTATTGATAGTCAGAAACGGGCTATCGAGCTATGCTCCAACGATCCTGTTGGCAAAGCTGAGTATTTGAATAATCTCGGAATTTTTCACAATCATCGATTTGAGCGTTTTGCAGAGCTCACTGATCTGGAAGAGGCAATTGCGGCTCAGCAAGAGGCCGTTCACCTCATTACCGACGAGCATCCTAATAGGGCTGCCTATCTCCTCAACCTTGGAAGGTCTTTGTTGGACCGATTTCACCGCAAGGGAAAACTTTCGGACCTCAATAGCGCTATTGCCGCTCAAGAGGATGCCGTGGAGCTCATACCTGACAGCCACAGGGAGAAATCAAGCTATCTCAACAATATCGGGCTCTCCTTGCAAAGCAGATATGAGCGCCTTGGGCAACTCGCAGACCTTGATCGTGCCATCATGGCTCAACGAAAGGTCGTTACAGTAACTCTCGACAGGCATCCCGACAAGGTCAGCTACCTCAATAACCTAGGTGTGTCGCTTGAGAGTCGGTTCAAGCGGCTTGGAGACGTCCCTGATCTCGACAATGCCATCACCGCCCAAAAACAGGCAATTACTCAGTTCCAACGGTCATCCTAACCAGGCCATCCGTCTGAGCAATCTTGGACGCTCTTTGCATAGTCGATTCAGATGCCTAGGCAACATGGTAGACATCGATGAGGCTATTCAGGTCCAACAAGAGGCGGTTATTCTCGTTCCGAACGGTCATGCTAATAGAGTCAACTACTTTGCCAACCTGGGGAACTCACTCCATAGTCGATTCCAACGTTCTGGTGATCTTCAAGATCTCGAGGATGGAATCCAAGCTTATCACAGCGCTCTTACCTTCACATTGGACAGACATCCTGACAAAGCCAGCTATCATAATAGCTTAGGCCCTATCTTGCAGAGCAGATTTACTGGAACTGGAAAGCTCAAATATCTCGATGAGGCCATTCTCGCTCACAAACAGGCGATTGATTTGACCCCCAACGATCATCCTGACAAGGCTAGTTATCTTACCAACCTTAGGAGTGCATTAGAGAGTCGATTTGAACATGATCAAAATCCCGCATACCTTGACAAGGCAATTGATGCATTCCGCAAAGCCGCCAAACTCGATTCTAGTCGACCATCCGTCCGATATCATGCTGCCAAATCCTGGGCAGCTTTATGTTCACAGGCTGATCGTGTGGCTGAAGCACTGCAGGGATACAGACTCCTTTTGGAATTGATTCCCCAGTGAGCCTGGCTGGGTCAGAAGGTTCGTCGGCGGTACGAGGAATTAGCTGAGATTGGTAGCGACGTTAATCACACTGCAGCCATAGCGATCTCCTATGGAGATCTTCCACTGGCATTAGAGTATCTAGAAAAAGGAAGAAGCATAGTTTGGAATCAAATATTGCAGCTGCGGACTCCTTAAAGACCTTTATATTCGAGAACCAGATCTAGCTATGTCATTGGAGAGGGTGTTCCTCAAGCACTTGAATATGCAGGGATAACACGAGATACAGGTCATCTCGAAAAAGACATTCCAAAGGGAGATTTGGAAGAGGAGTCCGAAGCTCAGAGGCATCGCGCTTTAGCAACAGAGTATGACACGCTTATCAAACATGTGCGAACACTCGAAGGGCTTGAAATTTTCTTGAAGCCTGAAAAGCCAGTAGACCTTCTTTCCGTATTCCAGGATGGACCTGTGGTCATTCTTAACGTTGCTTCGTCTCATAAATATGCTCTGATACTTCTTTCACCTAGGGGAAGAGACCCTATTATTCATGTTCCGCTGGTAAATTTCTCCCATGAACAAGCAAAGGCATTATCTTCTCAACTGAACACTTTCCTCACGAAGCACTATGCTCGCGAGCTTCGGAAAATGATGCTAGCGTATGAAGATGACTTGATTGAAAGTGGTGCCGCAAATTTACTCCATATCTTGGCTGACCTATGGAATTGTGTCGTAAAGCCAATTTGGGATAAAATCAAGAGTTTGGTAAGCCTCGCTACATTTTGCTTGTAAAAATGGCGATATTCAATTGACTTATTTACAACTATCTGAAAATGCAGAGGTTCCTCTCCCCCATTTAACTTGGTGTGTGACGGGCCCTCTTGCTTTCCTCCCCTTCATGCTGCGGGAATTTATGACAGTGGTGATCCCTCACAAAGTGTTAATATTTCAGATTTCGAAATTTCGTTCTATACGCCTACTCTGTCGATCCTACTACATCCATATATTGAGCTGTCTGTTTCTCCTGCAAATATCTTGACCGTGTCTCAACCAAACTCACCAGGCTAGAAAAGACTCCCCGGGACGAAAGAAGAGGTCAAAGCCATCCTTAAACACCTCTCCATAGGGGACACTACTCACCTAGATGACCAACAGGCAACGGTTCCGGCTGTTCTAGAAGCGATGAGCAAGAATAATTGGATCCATCTTGCCTGTCATTGTGTAGAAATGAGCATCTTCCAAATACTGGAGCCTTTGGAAGTGAGCAAAGCTTTATCTTTTAATATATTGGACCCAATATTATCTAGACCAGACATGGACATCATCAGAAGCAGCAGCAGCCGCCAGCGAACCATGCAAACAACCAGTGACCTTCTCGTATGTACCAGATTAGCCTTGCTGGAACTATATCTAATCAATCCATAACAGAGCCTAATTGATTAAGAAATATTTAAAAATTGGAGAGGATAAACCTTTATGGCCCTTATCTTCCTATGGACCTGGAAAATGCGAAGCTACCTTGATTGGAGGACTGGATGAGAGTCAGGAGGAATTGCGCCTTAAGGCATGGCAGGCACTAAAGTCCGGAGATCCAATGCAATTGGAGGACTATGTGCGTTTCTTCTTTCTATATTATTTATCTATGTTCTGATATCTCTATTAGAAAACGTATGAGGCAAACAAGATCACGACCGCCTTGTCTGCACACTAAGTTGCACACGATAATCCTATGGATGCCTTCAAAGCTGCTTACCAAACAGCAACCAGGGCACCAGTAGTACCACCCACGTCTGCATTCGGCCAGGCATCCTCATCAACTCAAACTCCATCTGCATTCGGCCAGTTTAGTAAACCCACCTCCGCATTTGGCCAATCTGCATTTGGCTAACCATCCCAACCGACTTTAGCGTTTGATCGTCCCGGATTTAGATCCACAGGAACGTCGGCCTTTGGTCAGCCAGCGACGACTCCTACTTCTGCGTTTGGTCAGGCAACGACAACGCCAACCTCCGCTTTTGGCCAGGCTGCGACTGCCACATCCTCAGCCTTCGGCCAACCATCTGCAACAACCTCTGCCTTTAGTCAACCATCCACAACAACATCCGCATTTGGCCAACCCTCAGCACCTGTAACGTCTGCATTCGGCAAACCTGCTGCACCAGCTTTCGGTCAATCAAGCTTCGGTCAAACGCCAAAACCAGCTTTTGGTCAACCAGCGTTCGACCAGACAGGTTTCGGAGGCGCAAAACCTGGCGCACCTGCATTCGGTCAAACAGGATTCGGGATAGGTGCCAAGGCCGCTGCACCAGCGTTTGGGCAGTCTGGATTCGGTCAGACGACAGCGACAGGTGTATTTGAGCAGCCGGTTAATAAACCGGTTTCTGCGTTTGAAGCGGGAAGAACGGGGAGTAGCCAGCCCACGTCTGTCTTTGGAGCTGATGGATCGGGAAGCAGCCAGCCCACGTCAGCCTATGGGGCCGGCGGGTCGGGATCGGCAAGTGGAAGAGGATTCAGCGAGTTTGCAGGCAAACCCACGCCATTTGGAAGTGGTGGGACAGGAAGTGCGTTCGGGCAGCCGTCGAATATGACTACCACTTCCGTGTTTGGGACTGGCGGGACTGGATCGGCATTTGGAACGACGCAGTCGACTTCTGCGTGTGGTAGTGGTGGGACGGGATCAGCGTTTGGAAATACCCCTACAACGAATGCATTCGGGCTACCTATACAACCTACAACCACAACAGCACCAGTATCCGCGTTTGGAAAGGGCGGTACGGGATCCGCGTTCGGACAACCTGCGACAACTCTCGCCGCCCCAGCGTCTGCTTTCGGTACAACACCACCATCACCACCATCCCAGCCATCTGCTCTATCATCTGCATGCAACGCTCTTAATACCATCACCAATAATACCCCATCTGCTGCCGCCTCACTTCCTAAGAAACCTGATTTCCCCCAAGGGACGGCCTCAACATTCAACTCGTCATTGGATCCTTATGCAGCGATGTTACCCAAGGAGATTAAAGAAGCGTTCACAGTCAGGGGTTTAAGTGGGGATATATACCGGAGTGAGCACCTCCGGTGAAATTGAGATGATAAAGATTATGAGGTGGGGTTACGATTAGGGGCATTCAAAAGAGATGTTATGCGCCATGTATTACGTAGATAGCTTGATCTATATATTTGATAATAACAAATCTTACTGCTGACCAGAATGCTGGCGACACAAGCAAGAGGATCTGCATCCATTATCAGAATGGAAACGTTTATGCACAGCAAATAAAAATAAAAAAAGCATACCACTGGTCGGCGATTCGATACAAGTCGTGATTCCATTCAAGCAACTTGAAGCTAAGAGGAATAATAAGCCTCGGAAGCAACTGTTTAATAGCCTATTACGTACCGCATGCAGCTGGGGAGCTGGGGGAGCTGGGAAGCCTGGGGGAAGTGGGAAGGGTAGGAAAGGTGGGAG
>KN837083.1:1832356-1859443 GCA_000827215.1 Sphaerobolus stellatus SS14
GTATGACTGTAGCTGCCAGTATCTATGTGCCAGACGTATATTAGACCCACCATACGTCTACCAGCCTCACTCTGCGCCAATCACCACTAAATAAACATTAGATGGAATAGTATTTTTGTATTCAGATTGTATTCAATAGTATCGACATTTCATTATATGCCGTATATATTTATTGATATTTAGATAGGATTGAGAGCACACCAAATGCACCCCCAGCGTATGTTTGCGGGCCACCGGTATACGCGTGGCAGACATACGTCCATGGGCTCGGTGGGAGGCGTCCCTGCCGTATGCGGCCGGCACGCTAGTAGCGGGCTATTGTACGATGGCCAACTGGTTACTGGTGGAAGTGGTCTCGCTCGTCGATTCGGGGAATTGCGTAACAATGCAGACCTCGACGCTGCTATTTCTGCCTATCAAAAGGCGGTTGATCTCAGTCTAGAGAATCACCCCTCCAAAGCAAATCGCTTCAACAAGCTCGGCAGTACGCTCCATAACCGATTCCAGAGTCTGCATGACCTCACGGATTTCGAAAATGCTATTGTGAATCACCAACATGCCGTTGACATCAGCACCAATAATCGCGACAAGGCTGGCTATGTCAATAATATCGGAATCACCTTCCATACCTGATTCATGCTGCACAGGGAGCAGGAATATTTTGACAAGGCTATCGATAGCGCTATTGCCGCTCAAGAGGATGCCGTGGAGCTCATACCTGACAGCCACAGGGAGAAATCAAGCTATCTCAACAATATCGGGTTCTCCTTGCAAAGCAGACATGTGCGCCTTGGGCAACTCGCAGACCTTGATCGTGCCATCATGGCTCAACGAATAGTCGTCACAGTAACCCTCGACAGTCATCCCGAAAAGGCCAGCTACCTCAATAACCTAGGTGTGTCGCTTGAGAGTCGGTTCAAGCGGCTTGGAGACGTCCCTGATCTCGACAATGCCATCACCGCCCAAAAACAGGCAATTACTCTCAGTTCCAACGGTCATCCTAACAAGGCCATCCGTCTGAGCAATCTTGGACGCTCTTTGCATAGTCAATTCAGACGCCTAGGAAACATGGTAGACATCGATGAGGCTATTCAGGTCCAACAAGAGGCGGTTATTCTCGTTCCGAACGGTCATGCTAATAGAGTCAACTACTTTGCCAACCTAGGGAACTCACTCCATAGTCGATTCCAACGTTCTGGTGATCTTCAAGATCTCGAGGATGGAATCCAAGCGCATCGCAGCGCTCTTACTTTCACATTGGACAGTCATCCTGACAAAGCCAGCTATCATAATAGCTTAGGCGCTATCTTGCAAAGCGGATTTACTGGAACTGGAAAGCTCAAATATCTCGATGAGGCCATTCTCACTCACAAACAGGTGATTGATTCGACCCCCAACGGTCATCCTGACAAGGCTAGTTATCTTACCAACCTTAGGAGTGCATTAGAGAATCGATTTGAACATGATCAAAATCCCGCATACCTTGACAAGGCGATTGATGCATTCCGTGAAGCCGCCGAACTCGATTCTAGTCAACCATCCGTCCGATATCATGCTGCCAAATCCTGGGCAGCTTTATGTTCACAGGCTGATCGTGTGGCTGAAGCACTACAGGGATAGAGACTCCTTTTACAATTGATTCCCCAGTGAGCCTGGCTGGGTCAGAAGGTTCATCAGCGGTACGAGGAATTAGCTGAGATTGGTAACGAAGTCAATCACGCTGCAGCCATAGCGATCTCCTATGGAGATCTTCCACTGGCATTAGAGTATCTAGAAGAAGGAAGAAGCATAGTTTGGAATCAGATATTACAGCTGCGGACGCCTCTTAAAGACCTTCATATTCAGGAACCAGATCTAGCTATGTCATTGGAGAGGGTTTCTCAAGCACTTGAATATGCAGGGATAAAACGAGATACAGGCCATCTCGAAAAAGACATTCCAAAGGGAGATTTGGAAGAGGAGTCCAAAGCTCAGCAGCATCGCGCTATAGCAACAGAGTATGACACGCTCATCAAACATGTGCGAACACTCAAAGGGTTTGAAACTTTCTTGAAGCCTAAAAAGCTAGCAGACCTTCTTTCCGTATCCCAGGATGGACCTGTGGTCATTCTTAACATTGCTTCGTCTCATAGCGATGCTCTGATACTTCTTTCACCTAGCGGAAGAGACCCTATTATTCATATTCCGCTGGTAAATTTCTCGCATGAACAAGCAAAGACATTATCTTCTCAAATGAACACTTTCCTCACGACGCACCATGCTCGGGAAGTTTGGAAAATGATGCCAGCATATGAAGATGACTCGATTGAAAGTGGTGCCGCAAATTTACTCCATATCCTAGCTGATCTATGGAACTGTGCCGTGAAGCCGATTTGGGATAAAATCAAGAGTTTGGTAAGTCTTGCTACATTTTGCCCGTAAAAATGGTGATATTCAATTGACCTCATTTACAGCTATCTGAAAATGCAGACGTCCCTCTCCCCCATTTAACTTGGTGTGCGACGGGTCCTCTTGCTTTTCTCCCCCTTCATGCCGCGGAAATTTATGACAGTGATGATCCCTCACAAAGTGTTAATATTTCAGATTTCGCAATTTCGTCCTATACGCCTACTCTGTCGATCCTACTACGTCCATATATTGAACTGTCTGCTTCTCCCGCAAATATCTTGATCGTGACTCAACCAAACACACCAGGCCAGAAAAGACTCCCCGGGACGAAAGAAGAGGTCAAAGCCATCCTTAAACACCTCTCCATAGAGGACACTACTCACCTAGATGACAAACAGGCAACGGTTCCGGCTGTTCTAGAAGCGATGAGCAAGAATAATTGGATCCATCTCGTCTGTCATGGCATCCAGAATGCCAAAGATCCTATTAAAAGTGCTTTTGCTCTTGAAGGTGGCATGCTTAACTTGGAAACACTCATGGCAAAGTCCCTTGATCATGCCGAGTTTGCCTTCCTCTCAGTGCATGTCAGACTGCGACCGGCGATGAGAACCTTCCCGAAGAAGCTATCCATCTAGCAGCTGGAATGCTTACAGCGGGATTTCGAAGTGTAATAGCCACGATGTGGTCTATTAATGACAATGATGCGCCCATCATCACAGATGTGTTTTATTCCAGTATTAGGAGAGAGCTGGAAAAGTCACAAAAGAAAGACGATAGGTTAAGAGCAGCTTCTGCTTTGCATGAAGCTGTCAAACACCTAAAGAAGGAAGTTGGAGAGAAGAAATTCCACAGATGGGTTCCATTCGTCTACTTTGGATTATAGGACTGATGAATGTATGAGGAAGCCGAGGGCAGAGGCTCTCACTGCTGTAGCATATCAAGTGTAACATCTGTATGTAATAACTGTTTCATCTTTTCAATATTGATTTGAAAATACACACACAGCTCGTGCTTTGAATGGTTGTTATGGAATCTTACAAGGGAAAATACATTTCT
This sequence comes from Sphaerobolus stellatus SS14, assembly GCA_000827215.1. NCBI lineage: Eukaryota > Fungi > Basidiomycota > Agaricomycetes > Geastrales > Sphaerobolaceae > Sphaerobolus > Sphaerobolus stellatus. The sequence continues at coordinate 1,835,801 of KN837083.1, forward strand.
CAGATTACAGGATATCCAACTTCGACGGACAATAATGAGTCCGCTACTCTTCAGAATCAGACACTTTTGGTTGGGATAGGAAGCTTTCCGATAGCCTTGATACGGAGAGGCAGATTATCTTCCGGTTCTGACATGGTATAATTTGTTACTTATCAATCGAATGTCACGAAAAGGAAAATAACTAACTCATTGTAATCGCTGCTGTAGGTTTTGCAACTTGCCCTTCATCCCCCTTTTCGAAGGAGTAGTGGGCAATAAGAACCCTAATCTATTTCAAAAGACATCGACGCTGAGAGAAAAATGCGGGACATACACAATTATTGCTTTTATTACTGCCATTGTACAACCGATACAGGAGTGTGGACCAGCAATAAAGGAGGAAAAGGAGAATGTAGGGTTATACATTTCTGGAAGGTTGGACCAATGTGTAATGAGTCTATGTTTAGTACTTAGTGAATGTAGTTTCCGTGAGAATTTACTGTTTTCGAGCGAGTGAATAACTGGCGGAATCCAACTGTATCTTGGGTAAGAAAAGCTAAGACTATCATAGCATACATGCGTCTTAGCTATTTATACTAAATTGTGATTCTAGCGCTTGAGTGTGACAGTATTATGTCACGCGAGTCTGTGAATGTGGGCGTTAGTAAGTGGTTCCTTACATACCTCCCCCTAGATTCATGTAGTGAATCTGAAATATAAAAAGAATAACAATGTTGTAAAGTAGAAGAGTGTGAAAATAAAAGAGAGAAATCATAATGATAGAAAGATGGAGTGAATGTGGTCGTGGAATTGGTATAATGGCAAACGGACAGGGTATATGCTACTTACTTTTGGTAGGATTTACTCCATCTCCTTATCCTTGTTTGCATCTTCCATGCTGATGTCTTCCTCGAGTGATTTCTTGGCAGCCGCGATTGTGGCCACTTCTGTGTTGGCCAAAGTGCTAGGACCAGGGCCGGCTACGGCTGGTGAACTGTCGCTGTTTTGAGGAACTGGTGCTTGTGCGCCGAATGCGTTAACTAAATGTGTGCATATAAGGTCAATCATTGGGATATAACCGGTATTGTCGTTAATGTATTGCTCACGAGCTCCCGATGTCATCTCCTTCAGTGCATCCCTGATATATTCTTGCATCTCTTTCCTAGTAATCTCCTTGTCTCTAGGTTCTTCCGTCGTGTGTGTCCTGGGGTTTCCCCGACGTGATACGAAGTCTCGGTCGTTGTGATACGGAGCTGGCTTGTATCCTCCACGGTATCCTCCTCGCCATCCTCCTCGGCCTCTCCCTCGGTAGTAGGTCGGTCGGTCGGCTGCAGGTGTTGGCGTTGGTGCGATAGCTTCTTTGAGTGCCTTGGAAGCCCCAAGCCACTCGAGTACGTTCATACCCCCTCCTCCTCCTACATATGATCTAGTGTCGCCGTAGGTGCTGTGTCCGGTACTCCCGCCGAGCGGGACCTCTGATGCAGGGTTGTTCTTGGACGTGTTGGTGGTGTCCGCATTGGTGGGCCCGACTATTGTCTGCCAGTCGAAATTAGGTATGCTATTCATATTGGTGCTCACGTTAATCTCGTCTATGCTGGCCAGGTTCTGGTGGAATCTGGCCCATTCCACGTATCCGTGTGGGGCGACGCCAGGGTGAGGTCTATTCTGGTAGGCATGTAGTAGGAGCCGGTTGAGATATCCGACGAACATCAGGTGATCTGGACCGGGTATGTTCATGGCAGAATGGAGGCGGCGGTTAGGATAGTCGTTCTGTGTTGAGTGTAGCTCTGGTCTTCTAATGATCCCTTTCGAGCTATATATATGCGGTTTTATATAGCTCACGCGAAAATTAATTTCTTGTTCCAGCGTCTCCGGCATTTTGGCTAGCTCGGATATTTCGGCTGGTGGCTTACCGTTCCCTTTTTGTAATTTGGACCCATGTGTGTCACGTTCATTACATCAAGGTATGCGTTAAACACTGCAGTACTGCTCACGGATGAGTAAGGTAGCCATGACTTGTCTCCTGAGAACCAATGTATTTCGAACCATGAGTTCTCACCTGTGCCGCTGTGTGACATTATCCTCTGTATTGGCCATTCTGACGGTGAGCCTCCCAGCCCTGTGACTTGGCCCATGGCTCGGCCCGGGAATCTCCGGTCATCATTAGGTATATGCACCATTAGTAGGCTGGTGTGAAATTTGGGGAATATGCCTCGCACCAATAATTCAGCCGGTAATGCTAGTTTATACGTAGTGTTCGGCGTGACTTCTTCTATTATTTTGTATGGTCCGATATACTTAGGTGACAATTTACGAGATCTTCCCTTTGGTAAAGAGAGGTTTTCTGTGGATACGTATACTAGGTCACCTGTTGTAAATGGTGATGTTCGTCTTTTCCCGTTTGCCACATTCGTCTGTTTTACTCGGTGAGTCAAGATGGAGTCGTGCACTTGTAATAAAGCGTCTCGGAGTCATTGTGTGAATGCGCGCACTCCCGGCAATTCCGATGTATTATTATTGGTCAATAACGGTGGTGGTATTGTTCCATAGTTCAGGAAGAAAGGTGAGAAGCCCGTTATATCTGAAGTGGCTATATTGAATGTGAATTCCATTGCGGGTAATTTTAGTACCCAGTCTTTCTGGTCAGGTCTGACCGCCATTCTCAACATCTGTCCTATCGTCCTATTGGCTCTTTCGGTTGCGCCGTCAGTTTGCAGGTGGTAAGATGTGGACATGCGTAGTTCTGTGCCTGTAAGTGCGTGTAGGTGTTTCCAAAATGTGCTTGTAAATAGGGAGTCCCTGTCACTAATGATTCTTTCTGGACTACCGTGTAGTTTATAACATGTGTCGAATATTAGTTCCGCAACGTCTTTCGCTCTATAGGTCTGTTTCGATGGTGCTAGGTGTATCATTGAGGAGAAATGGTCTATAATTACACATATCATGTCAAATTTGCCATGTCTGTTCGACGATGATGGTAAAGGTCCCACAAAGTCTATTCCTATCTGTTGTCATCGTCTCGAAGGAACCTTGATGGATTTTAATAACCCGTATGGTTTCTGATTGTTAGGTTTTGATGTTAGGCAGGTATGACATGTTTCGCAAAATGTTTTGGTGTTGTTAAACATCTTCAGCCACCAAATGAAATCTTTGAGATACTGAAATGTTTTTCTTCTTGCCAAATGAGCGAGTAGGGAGTGTCCGTGTGATATTATAAGTGAAATTGAGTCCTGCGTGCCTAATTTCCCTCTGGGTATGCATAGTAGATCACCAGTTCGTCGTCTTAAATATATCAGTCCGTCCTTAATATAGAAATTCGCGTGCTGCTCAATTTTTTCCATTAGAGGAGCGAAAAAGGAGTTGGTTCTGTATAATTCCTTCAGGCAATTCGGGAATTTTAATTCTGGGTTAAATAATGATAAAAATTCGACATTATTTGATATTATCTGCTCGTCTGTTCCTTCGGTATCATTGCTAACTCTTTCTAGTACTGGTAATTCTTCTGGAGTGTCTGGTGTTGACTGTGGTACAGGGTTCTGCGGTGCCCTGCGTACATTTTTCCGTGGCTGTCTTTTATTTACTTCTGCTGCTGTAAATGACGGTAATACTGCTATGCCAGGCCTCGTTAACTGTGTGACTTTAGGTCTGGCGTGTCCAGTCTGCTGTCTGGTCTGGTCTGTGCTGTGTTGAGTTGCATTATTAGCTCGTTTCGTGTGTTATTGCCGGTGTATAGCGGTCGGGAGGCTGTATTCAATGTCGGCGTTATGGAAAATGTAGCCAGTTCAGGAATGTATTCTGTACGCGATCTTAGGATGCCGTCTGGTTCGTCACTATACATCCGAGATAGGGTGTCGGCCATTGTAGTGTCTTGTCCTGGTAGGTAGATCATCTTGAAGTCATACTCGCTCAAGAAGTCTACCCATCAGTGTTGCCTTGCTGATAGCTTAGGTTGTGACATTAAGAACTCCAGTGGTTTATGATCGGTATATATTCTGAAGTGCGTGCCTTGTAAATAGTGGCCGAATCATTTTAACGACTCGATCACTGCTAGCAATTCCCGTTCGTGCACCGGGTAATTCTGTTGAGTGGGTGTGAATTTCCCTGACCAGAATCCAATGATATTGCCTTTTTGAGCATCGTCACCCTGTGTGAGTACGCCACCACCACCGGTTAATGATGCATCTGTGATTAGGTTGAATGGCTGTGCCTTGGCGGAGTAGTCAGCCAGCTTCCTGTGATGGTTCCTGTGTGCTTCCACTATTGACTTAATCTCGATGAATGCACGTTCCTCGGTTGGTCCCCATCTCCAAATAGATGTGGATCCGCTTCTGTTTGACAGTATGCCCATTTGTTTTCTAATTTCTTTGCAGTTGGGGGCAAGGTAGCTTACCATGCCTAAAAATCCTGCTAGTAGGCCTTTATTGGTAGGTGTTTTCCATGCTACAACTGTTTCGACTTTATCAGGGTCCATAATTAGCCCATCTTTGTCGATGACATGTCTGAGTATTTTTAGCTCTTCTGCGAAGAATTGTAATTTATCGGGCATTGATAGATATAGCTTCTCTCGGTGTAATATATCCATAATTATCCTACAATGCTTGATGTGATCTTTGATCGTATCAGAGTATATTATTATGTCATCTAAATATACGTCCATTATCACACCAAGGTTTGGACCAAATATATGATTCATTAGTGACTGGTACATCGAGCCTGCGTTGCAATCACCCTGTTGCATAACTAATGATTCCATAGTGCCGTCTGGTGTGGTAAACAATGAGTTCTTGACATCGGTTGGCTCTATTCTGATCTGTTCGTATATGTCTTTCCCATCGATTAGTGTACGGTATTTATGTCTTAATACGTTTGACAGAATGCTTTCAATACTAGGTAGAGGGCTGGTCATACATTTGGTATTCGCGTTTGGTTCTCTTTTGTCTATGACAGTTCTAATTCTTACATCCCCGTCTGGTCCAGGTTTCTTAGGTACAATCAGCATTGGGACAGCTTTTGTTCTGTTTCTGAATCACCATCTTCCTGTTGCTAGGTATGTATCACGTTTCTTCTGCCATAAATGCTTAACCGCCTCTGGGCAACGGCTGGGTCGCCACTTATAGTTCAAGTTTTCATCTATGATTTCTATGCGGTGATTTATATCTCGTAGTGGAGGTAGTGGAGTGTCTTCTGCCGATTTGCAGAGGTCTCTGGCCTCTTCCCTGAGCATTGCTCGTATCTCTGTAAGTCCATCGGCTATAACTTGTGATGCCATCGACGCTAATACTGATACTTCTGGTCCTCGTATAGGTTGAGATTCTTTTGATCCTATCGCTATGCGAGTCGGATTGAATCCTAACATGACACTATGTTGAAACAAGAATGGGGTCCCTAATATTAAATCGTAGTTCTCGAGGTTCATCACATCAAATGTACGTTTTTCTTGTATATCTTGATATGAAAAGTCTACTGACGTGTTACACTGTATCAATGTTCGTGAGCCGCTAGCTGCCATTTCACATGGCTGTGGTTTAACTAGCGGTGTCATCTGTATTTTCAGCTGGTTGACTAGTGTGGTCGACATGAAGTCGGATAGTGATCCACTGTCCACCAGAGCCCTTGCTGGGTTGTCGTTGATTTTTACGATTATTATTAACGGTTTCGGTACGTGTCTAGTTGGATCCTTGGGTCTCGAATTATTCTGTTCGATTTTTGTTTCAGTGGGTCCACTCGCAGAAGCTTTCGGCTTCTGTTTTGTACTTGGTTTGATCGCTGCAGAGAATAATGTGGGTTCCTCTGGTACGATTTTGTCCTGTGTCCTATAACTTTTATTGTTCACTAATACGATTTCCTCTCTAGTGATGCGGATGTATCGCTCTTCTAGTGTCTCGTTTGGTTCATCATCTGATTTATCTATCATGCTTCTAGCGTCTTCATAAATTGATAGGCTTGATATCGTTCGCGTCTTTGTCCTATCGTTGTTTACGTACGATGCTGAAGAGTTGGATACTGTCATTAGACCCGGCAAGCTATCTTCGCTTTGTGCATTGTTCGACAATTTTGAGTTATACAGGTCTATATGCGTCCAGTCTATGGGATACAGAGAGAGTGTTTCGTTCTCTCGGAACCGTCTATCGTGCGCTAATGCCTTTATTTCCTGTAGTCGCAATTGTTTCGTATTAACTTGGAATGGATTTCCAATAGGGTCTGCAAAACATTCTTCCTTTTCAAAGTTGTTTCCGTCTATCCCAAATTGTTCTATCCAGGGTACGGGACTTGAAAGTATGTTCTCTCTGCACATCTCTTCTTCAAAGTCGATTGCCTTGCTTAGCACTTCTGTAGAACTGATCACGATGCCTGCTGGCAGATAATATATGAAATTATATATTAAGTCAATTATGTTCACAGTTTTATTGTTAAATGGTGTTATAATGTATCAAGGTAATAGTTCAGACCCGTATTGTATGTGCTTGACAACTGACAGTCTGAATAATTCCAGTTTATGTGCTATTCTGTCCCAGTCGCTCTGCGCTACTAGTTCCGCATTGTGTACAGTATTGAACGATATCGGGTCATATATATTAGTCACTTGAGACTGTAGGATCTCTATGGAGTCGAGATCCCTGGCATTGTTTATTATGGCTGCTGATGACACTTGTATCCCTGGGGGTCGAATCGTGTTCTTTTTGGGGCAGTCTTTCGAAAGGTGACCCTTTTCTCTACATGTAAAGCACTGGTTATTAGCCCTGAGTACATCTCTTTCTTCAGGTCTTAATCTAGGTCCCTGGTACGTCGATGTTCGTGTCGCCCTATTCGGGTGTGTATTATCCCTGTAGCGATTGCGTGGGTTCTCTCTAGGTGTGTAGTTTTTGAAGTTAGGAGGTTGTGTTCTGGTGTTCTCCTCCCAAGGTCGTGTTCTTCTACTATCATGCCTAGTGTTCTGCTTATTCTGTAATTGCATAGGTCGTGGATATTCTTCTCGACATGTACCTTGTCGGTCATTTCACCTGAACTGCGATTCTGGTTGTATTTTCTCCCTTGCGAGTTTCTTTTCCAGGTATATGCGTAGTTCTTCCGCTTGTTCAAACCTGTATCCTGATTCTTCTTATTCTTCTAGTGACGTAAAGTCTTTCGTAAATCCAGCTTCTGCCCATTTTAGCTGTAGGTAGGGTGCGGATTTCTTTACTAATTGTTGAACTATATCGAATTCGTTTAGGTCTGGTACTCTGGCCGCCAATGATTCAAGGTATCTAATATAGTCCTTGATCATTCTTCTTCCTTGTGAGGCGTCTTTGAATTTATCACGCATATTCTGTCTGAATCTCGGTGGGAAACAGTAGTCAAATAGTTCTCGACCAAGTGAGTCTATTGTATATTTCTTCGGGTTCGGAGCTACATGCATAAAGTAGAACTTTGAAGTGTTTCCAGTCATGAAAGAGCCTATATGTCTTACACGAAGATTTTTTGGGAATTTCGTGATATCCATCCAGTTGTTGACTTCGTACGTCCATCTTTCAAATTCCTCGTAATTGGCTGCGCTGTCGTATGTGCGTGGACTAGATATTTTTGCTGATGTTGCTTTTGAGGCTCGTTCGTTCAGCCTACACTTATATTTCCTCTTTTTCTCTCTGGCTTTGTTAATATCCTTTGAGTTCGAGCTGCTACTGCTGCTGCTGGAAGAGGAGTAAGGTGGACTGTCTGGTTGTTGCAATTTCTGCGATAGGTAACCTGATGGTGGCAGTTGCGATGTTGCGCATAAGTTTTGATTTGGAAATATGCTGGCTTGCCTTCCCCCTGGTATAGTGTTTCTGAGCTGATATACTCCAGGTAAGTTGTTCATATATGATGGGCTGCCTGTCCTTTTATGTTTCGCGTCCTTCTGTCCGAGTTCTTTTTCTTGTGACAACCTCACACTGTGCGCTGATGTTATTATAGGATTGTCGGCATGTCTCTTGCCTGAGGTTCCTATTCGAGGTATGAACTGAGGTATGTGTTCTGTCTCTGCATCGTTCTGTGTTATGTGTCTAGCTAATTGTTCGTCCGCTTTGACTTGCTCTGCTATTATCTGTTCGCGAATCTCTGGTTGTTCTACCCTGTGTTTCATCGTCGATGGTCTCATGTCCTTGGCCTTGCCTTTCTGACTACCGGTGTATCTTTGGGAAAATCCAGTAATCTTTGTACTTGATGTGTCTTCTGCGGATGTTGGATCCTTGAATTCCACGCTGTGTATAATCTTGGTATTATTCATTCTTAAGCTGTATACCTTTTCTGCGCGTCTTAATATCCTTGTTTGTTCCTCAATAGGTAACTCGCTGAGTATTCCTTCCGTGAATTTGCGGTAATTCAAATCTACAGGTTGAGTTCCTTGTGTGGTTGGGATAGACATTGACGGTATGGATGTCCTTATCGGTTCTTCTTCGCCATTGCTGTTCGCGCTGTCATTTTCAGATGATTCGAATGCAGTGTTGAAGTAACGGCTGCCCGAAGTTCTTATCTGGTTATGGCGGCTAGATTTCCTGTATCAATTCTTTCCTTTAGCTTCAATATATCCGTCGTTATTGGTATATTTTTGCTCAGCTTCATGAATCTTTCCCGTGATGGGTTTGTTACTCCCATCTTGTACTTGTTTGTGGCCTTTCTGCGCTGTATTTACGTGTGCCATATCAGCGTATGAGCTGTGCGAGTGTCCTGTGCTCGTGTTCAGGTTTTCTACTGGCATCGGCTGTTGTTCTCCACCGTCTATTATGGGACTGTTCTTCTCTACTTCAACCACACTAGCGGGAAAGGGAATATATGCGATTTTTTCATTCACACTGTTTTTAACGGGAACTTCAATATTCTTATTGCTTCTCATACCGTTTATAACAGGAGGCATACTGTCTACTTCTCGACTAGTGATACTAGGAGGAATCTTCACTGAAGAGCCTTGGGTAGGTGACATGGAACGTGTGATGGAGGTATACTCACCATCTTTTCTGGTCCCTTCTCTCATATCCTGCGTCTCTTCTCCGACACCTCCTTCGCTCCTTATAGTGTTGCTATTGTTGTTGCGAAAGAGTCCCGAGATTTCAGCGAGGGTGGTAAGGTTGTAAGTTGGGGGATGTGCGCCGACCGACATTGAGCGGTGGGAGCGGGTTTTTCCGTACGAATGGCCTGAGCAAGTCGACATGTTGTTTTTAAAGTGCACTGTAGGTTTTAGAAAATTTTATAGAAAGTGAGAAAAATTTTACGAGAATTTTTTGACGGACTCGAAGGTTGATCAGGCCTTTAAGAACGAAGTTGGTTTGTGAGCAAGTTAAAAAAATGTAATGAGTCTATGTTTAGTACTTAGTGAATGTAGTTTCCGTGAGAATATACTGTTTTCAAGCGAGTGAATAACTGGCAGAATCCAACTGTATCTTGGGTAAGAAAAGCTAAGACTATCGTAGCATACATGCGTCTTAGCTATTTATACTAAATTGTGATTCTAGCGCTTGAGTGTGACAGTATTATGTCACGCAAGTCTGTGAATGTGGGTGTTAGTAAGTGGTTCCTTACACAATGCTCTGGATGGAATCTATCAAGCAGCATGTTAGTTTTAATTATAATATTACTGGGAGAGATTGTTAGTATTTACTCTAGGAGGTTGGGTCCCCAAATTCTAGGTATGTGTTTATAACGTGGATCTACAGCAAACATGTATCAGTATTCAGCCATGAAATCAAGAGCAGTGTGTCTACAGGAATATAAAGCAGTGTTCCTTTATGTATTGAATGCCTGTCTATCCGGTCATCCTTTGCAGCCTGATGTATCGACAATGGAACAGGGGGTAGCAAACACAAAGCTCCCATGCTAGGGGGATTTCCTCAGCTTTAAAAATAGCCAGCCTGATCAGGAATTACTGTACTATTACGACCAAAGGTTCACGTCACGTGTCTCATGACCCTCTGAACAGAACAAACTCAGGCCTTTGTCACGCATCACACAGAGGTTTGAACAATAAAATGATCCTTGGCTAAAAATTAGTGCTGTTTTGGGACTAAATTTCGAAAAATTTCGAACAATTTTGGGGTTTGTCACGCATCATGAAGACTTCTGAACATTTTTGCCGGCGGTTCAGATGTGTCACACCAAAAACAGCTGAACCTTTGGTCGTAATAGTACAGTACTCACATAACTCCATCAAGCAATGTAAGGATTTTCAGAATTCGGTAGTTGGACTGAGGAATGACTTCAAGAACAGGTAGAACTTCTTTTTTATGGGACATGGTGCACTGGCACGGAGTGCTTATGTAAGCCATGTCCCGGGACATGGGCGCTTAATGGCACCCACAACTGGACCTCGCAAACCGCACACTAGCTGCTCTGCTGGCATGTAAATTAAGTGAAAAAATAAAAGAGACCCTTTTTAGAAAATATTGAAAAAAATGGAAAAAATGGGAATCTATTCCGCAATAGAGGGGATGGGTTTCCTTCACTGGGGCAGGAGGTTGAAGAAATACAATAAATAAACCGAAAAGGAGAAAAATAGAAAATTCAATAAAACAATTATGTAATCTATTTTTGGAACTCCGCTCTGCCCCAAAGTGTGTGTCACCTTGTCATTTCTGTTCACACACAACTGCATCTCTTGCCAAAGATGGCAGACTCTAGCACTGGACACATCCCTACTGCATCAGAGATCAATGGGGCCAAACTAAAGGTTCTCAAGCACATGATCGACACAATCAATGAAGAGAAGATTCACCTTGAGCAGGGTAAGGTCAAGAGACTTTCCAAACAGGGGAATATTGGAGAATTACATGAAAGGGTTGCAGGTTACTATGGAATTGACCTTGCTGCACCTTCTGCACCCATCCCCATCTTGGCAGCAGCTGTCCCACTCCCTATTGACTTTGAGATTGGGAAGGCACAGTGGGCCTGGGCTTTTACACTTGCTAAAGAATGGATGGATGGATGCAGAGGCTGAACAAAAGGAATTTAAATTGTGGCCTACTGAAATGGGTGAGTGAAACTAACTCCTCATTTTATTTCATTGGTGTTTTTGTTCTGAGTTTCTCTTTCCTGACTGCATTCTTTCTTAGAATATGCATTGCCACAGGATGTTATTCTTCAACTCCAAACCCTCCTTCCAAATCATCACATCCCAACATCATCTCCTGTCCCCTCTGGTCAAGATCAACTTCGGTCTCTCATCAGAGCTGCAAAGGATGGTGACTCCACAGCACTCAGAGAGCTCAAGTCCCTCTTTGCCACTGATAATGCTTCCTTGGATCTGGTTCCACTCAATGTTGTGCTATTATCTGCCTCTTTCATTGCTGCCACTCCACCCTCTCCCTTGACATCATTTAGGGAACCAAGTCAGCTTTTGCAACCCCCCTCTCAGTTGGCTGCCTTCACTGCCTGTCAGGAAGACATTGAGGTCTTCAAAAAGACTGATGGAATATGGGAAGTTATTGAGCAGGTTAGAGATGGTACTGTAGCACACCTTCGAGCCAAGTATGGTCCAACACAAGACAGGAAGGCTAGTCCACAATGGAAGACACTGGGACAACAGATATCCACATGAGAACACCTTTCATGAGACCTTGAGGAGGAATTTGGTGGTGATTTAGAACAGTTTGTTTCATTCTTCACATTTACAGGTGCTGTAAAGCATCAAAAGGATGTGTCTAAGACACATGCTTTTCATCTTTTGGTGGAGGATCTCCCAAAACATAATAGTACACTTGAGGTAGAGAGGAAGAAGGATTGCTACAAGGATGAAGGTGAATGCTCCTCTGAGCTGCTATGGAGTGCCAAATGGGATTCCAAAAACAAGTGGGAAATTTGGTATGAAATTAACCCTGATGCTAAAGACTGGTCATAGATAGAGTACCTTTAAACTAGATAAGACCAATGTATTTACTAGATCTATATTGATTCTACTCTAGCCACTTTTGCTTCTGTGGCTGCCTGTCATACTCATGCAAACATTCATGGTTGTCATTAGGAGAGTAAAAATCCTGAAACATGGTCATTGCTTCCACCTGTGACCAGCCACCCCAGGCTGCAAGCATACCAATAGTTCATCGGCAATGCTTCAAATGATACTGACACCCACCATGACAGAAAAATGAGTTCCATAGAGTGCCCAGCTATGATATCCCATCACTTGCAAGTCCTTGGTCAATAGCCATCCAACAGCAGCACCAGTCTACAAAAGAAATATAAGAATAATAAACAAATAAATGTTGAATATTAGTTATACAAACCATAGGCTGATCAAACATCACACCACCAGAAGAGTTGACCTTTAGAAAGAGTGGTCCCATCCATGGGTTTGCCTCACCATAAAGTGCTGCAAGTTGGAGAAGTGCACACATAGGGCAAATATGAGGATCATTGTCATTTGCAAAGAGACACCAAGTGTGGCTAACACCAGTCTGAGCACATTTTTGTGTTAGGAGTTTTACCTCAAAAGGGCAGCCTAAATGAGATTGGTAAAACTGAATATACAGTAAATATGGCACAGACATTCACCAGAATGAAGATCAATGCTCTCAAACTTGAGGCTAATGGCTTCTTCAATTCGAAGGAGAAGAAGCCAAGCAAAAAGATATATAGTCTGGACAAGCCAAAACAAACACTTCAATAGAGAATAAAAACACAAAAAAAAGCGGACCATACATATCTTACAATTCCCACTCATTGATCAGCATGTGTGAGATTTGATTTTTCGAGGCAAAGATGATGGAGGCCATGTATGTCCTCCAAAGTGAGGGCTCGAGCAGATTGTGAAACCTCACCCACAGCTGCCTTCATTTTCTCCAACCCAATCACGAACTGAGATACTGTTGGAGACTGAGTTGGCAAACCATAGCTAGAGCAGTTATGTTAGTATTAATTTAAGTAGAGCATACCCAAAATTCAAGTGAACACACCATATGTTTGTCTGTTCATCAACTCGCCATTCTGTCACACTCTTGTTTGGACACGGAGATTTATAAAAGTAAGTGGGGGCAGCACAAATTGAGACAGCTGTTGGAAACTAAAATATAGTTGATACCACAATGTTAATACAGGAGAAGAAATAAAAATACCTTTTTTCCTTCCCCACCTTTGGAAATGGATGCACATTTCTTTGTAATAAACAATCAAACATCTTGTGGGGACTGAGGAGTGACCTCAGCAACCCATTTCGAGTTTTTCTCCAGCATAAACTTCACAAATGCTTGAATAATCCTTGGGGAGATTATTCATAAATTAAAATAAAATCATCCAAACAAAATAAATTGAAACAAACTGAAGATGACCAGTCTGGGTCCTGTCAGTGATATGATTCCTAGTGATCAGCTCAGCAGCATCTAGCAATTTCTGCTCATCACTAGTACAAGGCTTTTCATCAGGAAAATCATCAGCAGTCATCTGGAACAGCTCTTCAGGGTTATCTGCTTGCCAGGCCTCATCCTCAAGATCCAATTTATTTTGCTCCTGTAAAACCTAGTAACAAATGTCTTAAATGATTTTATTAGTGATATGAAGTTGATTGACACTCACCTCTACCTTAAAGGCTGAGCTCATATTGGGGAAATGAAGATATGTCAGAGTTCCAAAATATAGTCTCCTGTGCATGTCAGGCCAACAACTCCATATACATCATAGGTGTTTTACATTAATTTTTCTCATTTTATTTCTCATTTTCTCATTTTTATTCAACTTTCATTCTAGGTGTTTTATATTAATTCTCTTTCATTTTATTTCACATTTTTCTTAAATTTTAAGATTTTATTTTGAATTATTTCATTTTTATTCAACTTTTATTCAATTTTTATTTCGATTTTCCTTATCTTATTTCGATTTCATACAATAGGGTCCATCTATGTTCTGCATAAGAGTTTTAATAAATTTCCTTCATTTTATTTTTATTTTATTTTGAATTTATGAATTTTCTTTTGCCATTTTTTTGTTTACCATGTTTTTCTTTCATTTTCTTTCGAATTAATAATTAAAATGTAGACATATATTATGTAATAAGAAGAGAAATAAAAAGGTGAAATAAATAAAAATGAACAAAAAGTGCAGGTGGTGGCAGCGGGGGCTCTAACATGCAGGTGGTGGTGTGAAGTGATGGGTGTTGGGGTTTATATGGTGGAATAGAGATGGGGGAAGGTGCTGAGAAGGAGGTTTGGAGAGAGGGGCCCATATGGCATGAAGGCAATAAAACAAGCGGTGGGTGGGAGGCAGCAGCATGGCATCCTACAGACCAATGGTGGGGTGGAGTAACAAGCAGCAGGCTACAGAATGTGGGGAGGGTGGTGGGAAAGGGTGCAGGACCATAATGAAGTGGCTGGATGGCAGAATGGGAGAGTGGGGAATAAAAAGGCAGTGGGTAGGCAGGAGGCGGCAGCGGTGGCACAGCATCCCACAGGCCAACAGAGGTGGAGAGCAATGAGAGGCAGGCTGCACATGGTGCAGAGGGTGGCAGGGAAGAGGGTGCAGCCATAATGAAGAAGCTGGATGGTGGAATGGGAGTGTGGTGAATAAAAAGGCAGCCGGTAGGCAGGAGGAGGCAGTGGCACAGTGTCCCACAGGCCAACAGAGGTGGAGAGCAATGAGAGGCGGGCTGCACATGGTGTGGAGGGTGGCAGGGAAGAGGGCATGGCCATAACAAAGAAGCTGGATGTGTAAGGGCAACTCTACAGCCAGAGCAAGACCTGAACTCTGCAGGCTAGTCACAACTGGTCTGACAGAGAAAATCCAAAGTCTATAAGCAGCCCATAACCTAAATACAAAAGGACACACACCTGACAGAGGAAATCCAAAGATAAAAGTCTAAGGAAACCCCCATCAGGTGGTCACATCTCCATATGCCAGTAGATTCGAACTCAGCTCAACACTCCCAGGCTCCCTGACCAATAGCACCTACAAAGCCCATAAGACTACTATCTACCAAATAATGTCAAAGGAGAAAATATAGGAAATTAGAGAAAAATAGGAAGCACAGGAAAGTGAAAGAAGATAACAAGAAGCTCTGGTGATATCATTGAATAATGACAATATCATGACCTCAAATATAAAGGAAGGAGATAATAAAATATAAATAAAATGAAGGAGAGACTAGAAGCACAGGAATGACAGGAAAGAAACATATGTAACTGAACATCACCAGGATGAATAGGAAAAGCAATCAAAGTGATAGGGATCCAATAGAAGGAGATTTTCCAAGAACAATCAGGAGGAGGATGACTGGGGAGGAGTACAAAGAAAGAATGAATGGAGGATAGGAATATATCTAGGTCTAGATATGATCCAAGGTAGTATCCATCATCAAGGCAGGCTGCCATACTTGATCCAAGAACTGGGATTCCTAGGACAGATGCCAAAATGAAATGAGGGGGAGATAATATGTGAAAATAAAAATATAATCAGGGGAAACAGAGGTGGTCCCCTGACAGGATGGTGAAATGGGAGTGTGGTGAATAAAATGGCAAGTGGGGAGCGAAAGGTGTTGGCATGACATCCCACAGGCCAATGGAGGTGCAAAGTGGTGAGAGGTGGGCTGCATATGGTGCAGAGGGTGACGGGGAAGAGGGTGCAGCCATAACAAAGAGGCTGGATAGTGGAATGGGAGTGTGGTAAATAAAATGGCAGGCAAATGGCAGGAGGCCGTGGCACGGTGTTCCACAGGCCAGTGGGGACATGAATTGTCAAGTGGTGCATCTCAGATGTTGAGGAAGGGTGTGGGGAAGGGTGCGTGACTGTAATGGAGAGGCAGGAGGGCAAAAGGGGAGGGCAGTGAATAAAATGCTGGTGGGATAGCAGGCCTAGGGACCCGCATGTCCCATAGATGGTCAGTATCTGTTTGTTTATGGAACATGGCTACCACTCACCTTATAGTGGGTGCCTGGCATGTCCCATAAAGCCCTAAACCCCTGTATTCATTGTGGGAAATGCACTAAGCTCCTTTTGCTGCCCCTTAGCTGTCCTGGGGTGATGTGGGTATGTTTGGAGCTGCTGCAGCCATTTTGCCAACTAAAAAATCAAATTTTTTTCCCCAATATATATATATACAGCTACTTACTTTTGTATCCAAATGAAAAACAAGTGAGATCACTGTCATAGATGGCAAGAGGGAGATCACACAGTGAGGATGTGTTGGAGGATCACAGGGGCCACTTACATAACCCAACCTGGCTACTTGGGTGTTCATGTCCCACAACAATATAAGGGTTGCTTACAACTTGTTCCATAAGATCTTGATTGATCATTGTATGTCCATCACCAGCACTATTCATCCTGACTCTAATACATGACAGTTATTACTTCTTTCACATAAGAAGCTTTGTCGAATATCCAGAACACACCTCTTTCTGACCCTGCAAGCCTTTCACATCTGCTTCTTGCAGTTTTTCATGCAACATTTGCTGTGCAACCACCATAATCCTATGCATTGAAGATATCAATGTTGCGATGGGAGCTAATTATCATCTTGGTCAGGTTAAAAAAGCAAATAGAAAATGTGAAGTATCCAGTATACCCAGAGAAATCAGCTTGTGATACTTGTAAGCAAACATGAACCTGGCAAATTTTGGGAAACTGGGACTACACATGAAGATACCAAGAAGTTCAATATTCAATCCTTGAGGAAATATAATAGGTAAATAATGATACATATTGAGGAAAAAAATTGCATGTACACAAAGCTTACCACCCTGTAAATTGAGCAGATCATGACAGGCAGAAGTGAGTTCATTATCATCTTTTTGCACACTATTTGGGTGATATTCAAAAGTGGTAGCACAAATAATATCAAGAGTAGTCTTGGGAACTGCCAGTGCTGTTAGTATTTGAAAATAAAGAAAAGCAGGAACAGAATGAACATACTACAATTGTAAACTGTTATGGGCTGATCCTAATGAAGGGTTCTGAAGTGTGACCAAAGTAACAAATGAAGTCACACTAAAGAATGAAGGGTTAGAACCGAAGGACTTGGCTTCAACATGCGTGGGTTGCACCTTCTCGAAATGTACATGTCCTTAATTTGGAACAGATTAGAACCAACAATATAAGAGTGGAGTCGAATACCAAAGTTCTGAACAAAGGTAGGACTTCAGAGTAAGATCAAAGGTTTGAGGTGAAGTTCAGAAATGATCTTGAAGGTTGTATTCGGTTTGAAGGCTAATAGAGGTCTGAAGTGTATAGAGGAGAATGAGCACTAGGCTCGAGTATAGGAATGATATACACTAGGTCTAATTTCCAACTAGAGAAAACTAGCTAAGATACATGTACTTATATACTATAAGTCCATGGACAAAAGCGGAAGGAAGTATTACAAACAAATAAATCAAATGCGGAACAGAGCACAACATAAAGTGATAGAATAATGGGTATATACATATTGTCAAATAGCGAAGGTTCAGGGGAATCTTTAAATGAATAATGTGAATGATCAAAAAGGTATGACGGACAAATATGCAATAAGAAATATAAGCGAACGGAGGATATGTCATGAGAACAATAAGTGAACGGAAATATGCCATAAGAAAAGATAAGTGAATGGAAACAATACAAACAAATTGGAAACAAACATGATGAAGTGTCACCTGTCAGAATAGAAGAAATATCAAGAACCAATTGTGCCAGGTCCAGAGGAGACTAATAATAGTCTTATGAAATTGTGGAGCAGATAGTGTGATTGAACGAAGTAGATGGGCAAAGGTGTTGCCCTCGGGATCAAGAAAGAAGTCGGGATGTGGGTCAAGGGTTTGTCGTGCGAACACGAAGACAAGGTGAGACATGAAGGTCAAATGAAGTAAGATGTGAAGTCGAATGAAGCTCTTCAAAGGTATGTGACCTTCTCCGAAGCTTCGTGGAGGTTAAACGAAGTCAGGTGTCATGACACTTAAGCACGGGGCTTAACATAAACCAAGATCTCATTGCCTTTCAATGAAGCAGGTTCAAATTGTATGTGTGTCACAACTATCCAGACTGCCTGGTGAAGATCATCAGGGATTCAAAAGGGTGCACAGGCCTGATGAACCAGTCTGTCAAAGAAATTACTATACTTCCAAACAAGTACAGCAAAGATGATGAAAAAACATACCCTTCCACATCAACAAACCATGCCAGGTGCACTAAACTTCCCATAGTGCTAGGTAGCACTAGGTAGGATAGGTAAGTACGGAGTCACTAGGAGTCAGCATATAGACTACATAGCCCTACATAGCCCTACATACTGCCTCCTATCACTCCTAGCACAGGTACTAAAACGGATTCTGTGTCAACTTTCCTGATGCAGTGGGGGATAATACATATCTGTTTCTTGAGAAAAAGTATTGGTTATTTCATCATATCAATAAGCAAAGGAAATATCTTATGAGCCACAAGATTAGACAGAGAAAAGGCCGGACACAAGAGACACCCATTCTTTTCAATTGCACAAAATGCTTTAGCAAAATTGCTGTTTTACTCAAAGAGAACCTAATGAGATTTAGGAATTTCATACCAATTGAAATGTTGGAGGAAAGTTAGACTTTATAAGTGCTGAAATGATAAATGAATTTATAAATTATATATAAAAAATAAATCCTGTCTGGAATCCATATCTTTTCATTTTGACTTTGGGAAAACCTGAATATTGGCTATCCAGAAGTTGAGACTAAATTTGGATTTTAGAGAATGCCTTTGTCATAAACTAAAATCAGAAAGGTGAGAGACCAAATTTGAACCAAAATTTGAACCAATTTATATGGAATATGACAAACTAATTTCGGTATTTTGGCCTTACTTCTAGAAGCAAGAAAGTCAGGATTTTGCAAGATCACAACTTTACACAATGGCAACCAAATCTCACTATTTCATCCTTACTTCAGAGAGCAGGAAAGTCAGGATTTCACAAGATCATAGCCATGGTGACCAAAATCATGGTCACATTTCACAACTTCATAAACATTTTCTAGCCAACATTCATTTTAGAATTTATGACCTTATTTCCGGCAGCCTGAAATATGGGAGAAATTCTAAAATATGACTACCATTCTACAAAAGGGTTAGTACATCTTTCAGTTCAAATTGTGATCATCCCCCTTTCAGATTTTAGCAAAGACTTTCAACCAAGCTAAATTTAACTTTCATTTACCATAAAAGCATTCTCTAAAATACATATTTAGTCTTGACTTCTGGATAGCCCATATTCAGTTTTTCTCTAAGTCAAAATGAAAATAGATGAATTCTAAATAGGGTTTTATTTCCTGTATAATTTATAAAAAAAATTATCATTTCAACACTTATAAAGTCTAACTTTCCTCCAACATTTCCATCAGTATGAAATTCCTAAATCTCATTCAATTTTCTCTCAGACTAAAACAGCAATTTCACTAAAGCATTTCATGCAGTTGAAATGAATGGGTGTCTCTTGTGAGATTAACTGCCTGCCTCATCAATCTGTGTTGATTTCCGGTGACAGTGAGTAATCTATATTCTGCTGTCACTCCAAGAATTTGTCTCATAAAATCTGGCTATGGAAAATAAACCTAAGGAAATTTGATCATCACAAACATGGCGTTCATATACCCTAGAATAATCTAGCCAATCTGAAAGCAGAATTCGCTGCAGTGCGCTCGGATTCAGGAACATCATCCGGTCAACACCGAATGGCCCGACCGTGCGAATTACAGGTCCGTATTGTTCAACCCAGTCAAGTTGGAGTTTCCCTGGTACTGCGTATATAACCAGTGAGTCCGAGGAGCTGGATACTACTCACCATTAGCAAATAGTTAAGCTTTCAGATATACTGCTACATTATGCGACACTGTAGATATTTAGGTAAGTAGGCCAACGAGGAAACGTAGAAAAGCCACAAGGAAATACCCCTTATGAGAAGGAAAAGATGCTCTCCAAAATTACCAGCCGTAATGCGTCAAATGCTTAGTTTAGGCAATAGTATTAATAGCCGTAATTTAGCATTATAAGTTATTACTCTAGCCTTCCGGATATCTATACAGTGTCATCATCAAAGTCAATTCCTATGCCGAATCTACTATATTTCCTGATCTCCTTATACCCCACATATTCACCCCTATCACGAAGAATCTTAGTCCAAAATGGAAAATCAGTGATTCGTACGCTAGCGATAAGAATATATTCGATAGTTGTCCGCTGTGCGAATTCGATAACACTTGAATCGAAAGTATGGTCTTGGATGGGAGGAAATCCTCTAAAACATTCAAGGCGAAAATATTTAAGGGATTTCAACTTCGATAATGGAACCAGAACCGAATCAAGAGGAATCTGCATCTAAAATGGGAGGTTATGAAGATTGAAACACATTTGGAAAGGCATTACCCACATCCTTTAGCAGCAAGCGAAGCCCAATTACGTCGGGAATTTTATTAATAAGGGCTGTGACGTGAGAAATCCTGATTGTTGTCTGTATATATCGCAGCATTTTGAGGTTTCCGAGTAATGGGAGGTCCATTGGTAAAATTTCAACGTTGAGAGTGGTAAGGCGAAATAACAAATCATTAGGGATTATACGCAAAACCTTTTCCAACGGCATGGCAGGTATATCAAAGAACTTTAACCGCGGTAACAGGACACGGGAAAGCTTTAAACCCTTCGGAAAGGAACGAAAGGAGATTAATTCCAACGATGTGTGTTTACCCAGAAACTTCTCCAACATCGACTGCCGCGGGGGATCCTCCGAGCCCATAACGAGCTCTCTAAGAAAGAACCCCTGCAATTGGAGTCTCTTCAGGTGAGGCCAAGACGCATTCAAAATCAGCGGCGGTATTTCAATCTCCATACGAAGAGATAACGTTTCCAGTAGAGGACATCCATCGGCCAACGATTGGAGTATATCGCGCAGTGGTTCGGTTGCACAATATCCTTGTAATGTAAAATGCGTCAAATTCGTGAGAACCAGAGCCTGTTACGTACGATGAGAAGGAGAGCTTATATCTTAAGTTATCCTACTTACATGCATCTCTCTTTGGAACTCCACTCTTGCTGGTTCTTGATCGCATGACAAATG
Organism: Sphaerobolus stellatus SS14; assembly: GCA_000827215.1. Lineage (NCBI taxonomy): Eukaryota > Fungi > Basidiomycota > Agaricomycetes > Geastrales > Sphaerobolaceae > Sphaerobolus > Sphaerobolus stellatus. The sequence continues at coordinate 1,856,766 of KN837083.1, forward strand.
CAAGGACTGTAACATTGGACAGGAATTTGTGATTGAACGTAACTGTGTAAGAGGGAAATACTCTTGTCCTCGGGATCTCGTGGGCGTTGACCATTGAAAAAAAGACAGATTAATCATGGTTGCAAGAGCGCGCAAGAGCATCCCATCATGTCGAAGATCATTCATATCCGTATCCGCATCGACAGAATTTTCAATTTCTGCACGAACATTAAGGCGGCTCCGTCGAGGAATAATGAACGTGTTCCCAGAATCTTCAAGTGCCATTTTGTTGGGTATTGTTACGCTCTTGATACGTATGGCGAGATGAGGATAGTCAATAAGGTGTTGCCATACTTGGGTATCTCCTGGAGCACATTGGACAATCCGATAGTCGAGGTGGTCTGGAATAACGAGGTTTGCGAAGGATTTGCATGCCAAAGCGAGTGCCAGAAGATCACTTGGTTTATCAATGAATCCTATGGTTTTTTCAACGAGTTCGATAGGAAGTTCAGTAACTGACATGATGGATGGGGACGAAAGGTGACCGTGAGAGTATTCGCAAGGCGGTGCTCACTGGGAGTCATTACTAAGTATGACTGAAAAACGATAAAATGTTTGATGGGTACCATCAAAATCATAAAAAATAATCAATCTCACACGCATGGGAGTCCATAACCAAATTTTCAAATACTTCAAGTCAAGCATACTTAGCAACAGTTGAAAGTTGCGAGTACTTACCTCCACTTGCTCTCCAGTGGAAGCCGAAGCCGGCCCGAACGCTCCCTATCATCCGTCACAGTAGCTCTAGCGCGTCTATTGAAGCTCTCCCTAGCTTTCTAGTAGCTTTCTCATCGCTGCATGAGTCATTACTGATATCAACAGGCTAATATTTAATAATATCCATCTGACTTGAACAAATAACGGACCAGACTGTACTAGACGTTTCCGAAGAGTTTCCGAGCCATACTTATTGACTGTGAGCTCCTCCGTTAATAGAGACGATTATGCAATGGGATGTCAGGTCCTAGTTTAAGACCACAGAAAGACAGGAAAAGTAGACGTCTCAGCAAATAGTTTTCTTTGGGTCTGCGAAACTGCCGTGGATGTGGAAGACGACGGCGACAATTCCTGCCGCCATCATATTCTGTATTCTACGCTTGGCAGTCCTATCTACCCAGCCGTCTGGCATGAGTTAACGCGGTCACTAGGAAGTGCTCAAGTTATGTTTACGACTTCAATTGTCATGAGTAAAGCTATCTGAAAAAGGTATAAAAGGTGCAATAAAAATCGTTTATCTTCATCGTCTTCAGTGGCCTTCATACTCTACTCTACTACTCCTTTAGTCTTATTCTACATACTCTACATCTCTCATATTACCAGCAACCGTTTAGCGATCGCCCTCCCCACCTATGAATCTCTTGTTGGACTCAGCGAGAGGGAGATCCACGATTTCATTGCCAACAACGGCGGCGTTGCCACCATTCCCGACCCGCCTGCACCGCCACCCTGAATACCCACCTAATATATCAAGAAGGTACATATCATCGCTCAATTCCCTTTGAGCTAATAGGTGGTTTAATCGAAGGAGCTCCTCAGGAGATCCTGGTGGCCCCACCTGTCTTAAAGAAAAGGAGCCTGGCGCTAGCCAGATGAGCTCCTCAGGCTATGCGGGCAGCGCCTCCTCAGCACCTCGCCCCTCGCAAGGCTCCTCCTCACACTGAACCTTCGCCAGACATCCTGAGGAGCTCCTCGACAGTGTACAACTTCATTATTCATTTCAAGCAGCTCCTCGGGAGCTACTAAGGAGCCCACTCGCAATTTCTGGATTTATCGACAGCCACAGGAGGTCCTTCATTTTTCGTAGCTCCTCTGTAGTTCCTTGTAGACTTATACAATAAATTTCCGCCTTCATTATAAGTGCTGACTCATCCAATGCACCGACGCGCTAGTTCCCTCGCTCCCTCGTGTTATGTCTCCTAACATATCTATCACATATTATCTATCGATTCATATATACTGTTTCATGTTTTACGCAAGGTCGCGCAGGCTTATGTCATCTGTCTATGCTTAGTTTTCGTTGAATGTCACAAGTTACATGTACATATACTCATGATTAACATTGTCTAATAACGATTCCATTGTAATATGAATGTGTTTGCTACAGCATACCACATTACTGAACACTTGTTTGCAGGTTCCTTTGCTGCAGCGAGTCGGGTTGCTATGCTACTTAATAAGACACGTCAGGGTACAAACAAGGATGGGGACCAAAGGCAAAAGCAAAGGTAAGGTTATTTGCATTTGCTACGCTATGGGACCGGTGGCTACAGCAGATTACACGCGGTGAGTACTGGTGGTGAGTCATACATTGAATTGCTGCAGCATACAGCATATATATAATCGGTTTAATAGAATGTGCCACAGTAAACAGGTTACCTGGTAACATATATCATTAATTGAATATGGCATGCTACAGCAGCAGGCTACCATATTATTGGTTTAAGACGGCGTGCCACAGCAAACAGGCTATGGCATATATTATCAATTTGAGACAGACTGCTACAGCGAACAGACTACGGTATATATTACCAGTTTGAGACAGACTGCTACAGCGAACAGGCTACAGTATATATTTTCAGTTTGAGATGGACTGCTACAGCGAACAGGCTACAGTATATATCATCAGTTTGAGATGGGCT
>KN837083.1:1859802-1875291 GCA_000827215.1 Sphaerobolus stellatus SS14
GTGGATATATATTGTTAGCCTGCTACAGCATGCAGGTGAGGTGGAAACTGGTTGCGCCCTTGCTGCCTGGTGAGCCTGTAATCTGCTACAGGAATATAGGCGCACCAGCTGGGCCTGGAATATATCATATTGGTCGAGTATCATTTGGTTTAGTATGGGATGCTACAGCATACGGGCTGGAATATATATTATTATTATTATTAACTCTCGCTGCTACAGCACACTGGCTGAGATATATTTTATTAGCTCGAAAGCCTGACATTGGGTTGCTACAGCGTACAGGCGACGAGAAATACGGCCATAACGCCACATATAACATCAACGCCATCGATGAACTCCGTCACTAGCGTCTGCAAGACTCCATCAAAGCCAGCCCCCAATTGGTCTTCACCTCCCCTCGTATCCTTCTCGCCTATTCCGAGACCGTCTTCCCCCTCGTCTACTTCGTTGACGGCCGTCTTAACAACCGTCTACTCCCCCTCGACGTTGTTCGTGGCCTCTTCTAGAACCAGCACATGCCCGCCGACTTCTATCGTCAGCCTGCATCCGTCAGCTTCGAGATCATCCAGTCTATGGTTAATCAGATCTTCGCCAAATACTCCTTCACTCCCGGCGCGAACAAGGGCAAGCACAATTATGTGTTGTCGCCAAAGACCCCGGCTCTTTCCGATTTCTGGGGTATCTACAAGGATGTCGCCCTCCGCGTCGTTCCTGACCAGTAAGTACCCTAACCCCATGGGCAACCTCAAGAATGCTCTTAAGAAGAACTGGGAGTTCTTCTTCGGATCCGTCAAGACTCAGCACAACCACACTCAATTTTATCCCTACGGAATGTAGGAATCAGAGCTTGAATCACAATCATATTCCTATGACACGCAGGAGGATGGTTTTCCTACTCAGGGCTTGATAATTTTATTACTCTCATATAATTACTTATATTCATTATTTATAATCTGGTACTGTGAACACTTTTAGAATATACTCTAGGCGGTTTCATACGATAATATAATCTTTTATAATCTTTTATATTTTTTGCACGGAGCTGGTAAAGTGTGTATGGGAAGCTTAAGCCAGACGATAATGGACAGAACAGATATTGTCCATTGCATATCCCACAGGACTAGCTTGAATTCCCTTACAATCGGGGGAGTGTTTGGTTCCTACTTTCGAGGACACCAAGGCAAATCGTATCCAATTTTGTTCGCAGATATTGAGTCCGGTTATCGAAATAATTCATCATTTATCATTAAGTATTCTAGGACGCAAGACCTCCTTCAGTCGATAAATCTATAATCCGCACCTAGCGTACCTGTTTCTTTCGCATAAAGCTATCGTTTCTCTAATATTAACGATTTTTTTCAGTCGAATTTACCCGCGCCCTTCACCAGAAATTGCTAAAGGGAAGTACCTATGCTTGTATTGACCGCGGAATATTTGCCCTTAGAATATAATTGTCTCCAACAGATAACACAAGCATTGAAACAATATATTAATATATACTTAAATGCATGCCTTCAAACGTACGAATGTTGAAACAGAATAAGCGAATATTTCGTATACTAATTATTTGATCCATAATAGGAAGAACCGCTGCATAGTTTCCCTTTCTTAGTATTCTTCATTCTCCAACCGTAACAACGATTCCATGCAGTCGACCCTATCCGTGCCCTTCCTGAGAAATTTCCCAAACACGAGCCCTACGTGTATTGACATTACACCCCGTGATATCTTCCTGCACAACATACGCAAAACATTATAACGATTACATGAAAGTCCCGAGTACAGCCCACAAACAACAAAAAAGAAAATAAAGAAAAGCAGAGATACAGCTAAAACTCTAGATAACACATACAAACATACGCATTAAGATTCTAGAAATAAGTAACCTCAGCTGAGGCTCTATGCGGCACCGTGTGTATCCGTGGAAGGAGTCGAAGTCGAAGTCACCTGAGAAGGTTCTTGTGTGCCTCTCCCGGATTTACCACCTCTCCCACCGCCTCTCCCACCTTTCTTCCCACTGCCGTTGCCATCAACTCCACTGCCGCGCTCCTTGGCATCACCCAGAGGGATATTATCTCTCTTGGCCTCTCCTCTCAATTTCTGTTTCTCACCACCACCGCCGCCTCTGTGTTTCTCCCCACCGCTATCACCACCCCTAACTCTTTTCTTCCCCTCCTTCTTCGCAGTATTCCCTTTCGGCATCGTATTCGCGTTCGCATTCGCGTTCTCCGCAGCCTGAAGCCTCAACGCCTCCTCAGCCTCCTCCCTCAGCCGCTCTTCCTCCGCAGCCCACCACCTCAAGAAGTCCTCCTCCTCCTGCTTCGCTCTCTCCTCCTCCTGAATTTCTTTCAGCGTGCGTTTCTCCTTCGCTGGTTGCCGACCGAGCTCTAGTTGTTGTTGTTGGATAGCAGCGAAGGAAAGACCAGTGGTGGGAACTGGTTCGGGGATGATCATGATATTGCGGGGGGCGTTCCATGCTGGTCCTTCGTTACTATGAGACAAGCAAGAAAGCATCAGTAAGTATATCCTTCCTTAGCTAGCATTGAATGAAGAACTCACGACGAAGACGTCCGCCTCATACTCAACGCAGGCGTGAACGTAGGCCCTAATGGCTTATTCGACGGTCCTGCAACAGGAGATGGGGATTGCGTTTGAAGTTGCTGTTTCGACCTTGATGATGACACAGGAGTGACAGTCATACCACCCAAACCGGGCACCCTAGGCGAACTACCACCTCTAGACGGCGTAGCGGCCGGTCGTTGTTGTTGGATCGGAATAACAGACGAACTTTGAACTTGAGGCATGACGGGCGACTTCCACGGCGATGAGCCTGGCGATGCACGAGGTGGTGTCGTTCCGGGTGTGAAGGGCTGGCGAGATACTGATAGACGGGGTGTGCTGGGACCTGGAGCGAGACTTGCCGCTTCTGCCATTATTGATTTCATGTCGACCCTATAAACAATCGTAAGTAAGGAAATAAGGATGTTATAGAGTAAAGGAAGACGTACTTTGGAAGTTCAGACACAGCCCTAGCCTTCCAAGCCGCCTTCGGCGCGACATACGTTCCGACACCAACCCCAGCCCCAGCACTAGCTTCACCGCTCCCAATCCCTCCACCCGCACTCGCATTAGCCTCCCCACCCATAAGGTCCATCGCAAAGATATCATCTCCAGCCCCAGCCACACCACCACCCGGCGAAGCCACAATAACCGGCGACTTCGGTAACGATGCACTCGACGCCCTCCGCCCCTCCTTCTTCCCCGTCATTGCTGTCCTCAATACGGGCCCCGGAATATCCTGCACCTCCACCCACGCCCTATGTCGCTCCATAATCTCATCCACCAACAGCCCCGCCCTAGTGACCGGCGCGCCGTCCGCCTGCCGTGCTCGTATGAAGGCCCCAAGCGCAGGGATGAGGCATTCGACGTCGAATTCGGCCGTGCGGTCTAGGAGACGCGATTCCATGATCGCTTCGAGGTTGCACGCGATGTAGTCTTGCAGGCTGGAGATGAGAGAGAGGGCGTTGTAGTGTGTTGCGCGGGCGAGGATGGGGGTGACGTTTTGGAGGGTTATGTAGCGGAGGAGGGCGGAGGAGCAGAGGAGAAGGAGACGGTCGAGGAGGAGTTCGCTCTGCGGTGATATGTCAGCATGCAACGAAGGTTATGGGAAGGGAGGGGACATACCGCCACAGCCATAACATCAAAGATCAAGTCGATCAGCTCTTGAACGTTCTCAATCTCATCTACGAAAACGGCATCAGCATCCCACCCACCAAACAGCGCATTAAGAAAAAGCTACTCACCCAACTCCCCAAACAAATCCTCCTCCCCTCTATACACCCACCGCACCACAAACCTCACAACCCTCCACTCCATATGCCGCATATCCACAGCGATCGTCCCCTCCTCCGTCCAACGCTGCACCGTCCACACCTCCTCGTCGAAGAAGTTCTTGAAGAAGAGACACCGCGCTCGTAGGATGACGGAATGTGCCGGGAGACGCCGGTCGGAAAGCTCGAGGTATGTGTCGGGTTTCATTGATAATGATGATGACGATGACGATGATGGAGCCTCAACTAACCCCCACACATCCCTGCCTAACGTCGCGTCTGCCACCCGCACCCCACTCGCGCCGATAACGAGCCTATCGCCCATCCCAAGCGCGTTCGCAAGCAAACCGACATCTTTCCTTACGGCAGTGGCATTCGCGAACGTAAGGGTATCCAAGATAGGGACGACGTCTGCGTAGAGGAAGTGTAGGAAGAGGAGGACCGCGAGGGGTTGGATACCTGATATCGTTAACTTTGGCGGTTCGTTCTGCTTGGTACCGCTGAGCTTGGACTTGGACTTGGTGGACGATGGGAGATGATACGAAAGCGTAATACCACCGTCTTTCAACACGGCATTGGAACCCTTGTCCATTAGGTTCCTCAACACCGCCGACCGCGCAGCAAGGATGGCGCGATGCACCGGGATGACCATCCCAGCTTGCACCACCATATCCGCCCCATGCGCCGGCTTAACACCCTCACCAACAAAAACGCCTCCCTTCCCCTCCTTCCTCGCCTTCTTATCCTCCTCCAACAGCTTGATGTATCCCCTAGCGGAATACGACCCAACGACATGCGTTTCAGCGTCTTCATCATCCTCAGCGAAGCCAGTGGGTATAACCTTCTCCTTCATTTCCTCTTCCTTCCTTCCATCGACAACCCAAGGCCGTATCGCAGCAAGGTCTTGACTAAGATTATTACCATCGATCGTAACGACTTTCGGGGTGTAATTCAGCCTCAACGCGCCGAAAGCGCCGGCGGCGTTTGCGCATACGCGTATTGTGCGGTGGATGAATGGGACGCGGGTGAATTTGCCCTTTGTGGTGGCGGAGGGGGTCGAGGGTGTTAGGGTCGATGTTTGGAGGGTAGAGAGGTTGGTGGAGGAGTTCGTTGATTTGAGAGACGGGTACGATGCGGAGGAGGTGGAGTTAGAGATAGGGTTTCCGGATCGGGAGCGCACGAAGACGTGGCCGGAGTCGGTGCATACGATGAGGTCGCCGTCTGTGCCTAATGCGACATCCTATCCCAACGTAGGCAAAATCAGCGTCGTTCCAAACGAAAACGAAAGCAAGGTAGGATACATACCTTCGCAGGATCAACGCCCCGCCTCGAGCTCCACACCCTCACAGGTTTCACAACCTGTCGTTCCTTCAGTCGCTCTCTATCGCCGTCTGTCCTTCCGCCGCCGCCTTGCACCGAGAACGTCCACACATCGCCATACGAGGAGAGCGCTGCGAACGTGCCTTCGCAGGCGGTGATCTTGACGATGGAGGGACGACGAGCGCCGGGGGGCGTGTAGCGTGGGAGGTCATTGAAGTCGGGTAAGGTGAATCTGTGAAGGGAGGAGCATCAGATGAGATAGGGAAGGGAGATGGTTATGTGAGATAGGAACGCACTTGACGCGGAAACGAGAGTCATCTCTGAAGCAGATGACTTCGTTTATAGCGGGGTTGTCGGTTGTGGGGACGAGGCAGGCCATAGCTGTGTCCTGGGATCGAGTTTTCATTAGTATGCCATAGTAGAAGAACATAACGATATTATTACGTACCGTTAGAGCAATCATAAGTACCTCTTGTACACCGGTGACCTTCCTTGGCAATACTTGTACCGCTTGAGCCGCACTATCGTATCCTATAATCAATCACATCATAAGCCCGCATTCTAAACATCACAGAACGGAAGCGCATACCCAGCTGCCCATTATTAGTCCCCCACGTAAACAGCTCCTTATCCGTCCAACAAGCCGACGCCGTCTTACACGCCGCAACACCTACAACAACCGCCTTCTTCAGCGGCCCCACCACCTTCCTCGGCACGGCCTGTATAGGCTCGTCCTTCCCAAATCCAGCGGCAGTGTTACATCCAGACGTGGCGAGCTCGACGATATAACCAAGTTGGGAGAAGCGGTTGAGGCCCCAGGTGTAGACTTCGCCGTGGGAGGAGAGGGCGAGGGTGTGGTCTTGCGCGGGAGCGACGGCGGTGACAGAGGAGAGCGAGGGGATGTGGAGAGGCGTGTATTGTGTGTGGTGGGAGAGGCCGAGGCTGGATGAGGAAGATTCTTAGGTGTATATCGTGTGATGAGGGATGAGAGGGAACGTACCGTCCGCCGCTGCCGAAGCCGCAAACGCGGAGGTTAGGGCCTTTCTCGTCTGTTATAATAGCTAGAGAGTATGGTTCAATACAACTTCGAAAGAGAAAGAAGGAATAAAACGCACTAGTATGCAACTTTGCCATACTGGCGCCCTTAATCTGGATAGGGATGAACTTGTCGGCATCGCCGGGTTTGATAGCCTTGTCAAGAGTAACCATATCAGGGTAGGAACGGTCTTTGCTGTCTCCGTGTCCGAGAGCAGCGTTCCTGAGAAAAGAAGGTTAGATGCAGGGTTTAGCAAACCGGAAGTACGCACCTATTCCCGCCCCAAGTAAAGAGGTCCGCACTGGTATTTGGTAGCTTTAACGGTTCGAAGTCGGCGGGTGCGCCTACTGTAATGGGCCATGTTCCTTCGACAGTGAGATTATAGAGGTCGAACGGCGTAAGACCCTCGTTATCGCGGAGTTGGACGTCGATGTCAGGTCGGCGGAGAAGCAGTTGCCTGGGGCGACAAAAAATGAGCAAAAACCAGGATAAGATGGAGAGCTATAACGTACGATGCAGCGACATTCCCAATGTACAAAGCTCGGTGTAGTGGCGTCCATTTCGACTCTACGTCCTGGATATTGACGTTGATACCAGGATGCGCTAGCAACATCCTGACATATGTCAACGCATATGGTTCGGATACAGCTACAGAAAGATGCAGAACTGTCCTCCCAAGCCAATCCTTCGCATTGACGTCGATAGCAGCTGTGGCTAGTCCTCCCCGCCTACCAGCACTCGTGCTGAGCTGTCCCGTATTCGCAGCTTGGCTGGCATTGCGCGCAGCATCGAGAGCCTTAGCAAAGGCTTGCTCATTTCGTTGGTGGAAATAGACATGGAGATTGCTCATGCGGTGATAAAAAAAACAAGTAGACCGCTGAGGACGAGGAGCGGGTGTTGCGCTCAGCAAGTCTCTAGGTCTATGTCTGGGTTATTTCGCGGATATAAGATGGCCACGAAAAGTATATAGTGGAGATAGAGGGAAGTATATAATGGAGATACTAAGGAGCGTTGGAAACGTGGAGAACGTTGAGCAGAGATGAATTACACGCAGATAACGAGTCACCACGTGTGACATGACGCATGTCACGGCTCCGGCTCCGAGGGCTCCGAGCGGACCTTTCGCTTTATCCTCGCTCAATATATCTTCTATCTATCACTCTCTTTGACTCTCTAAAGATTCTTAACATACTTTTTATCACCTTAGACAACCCTTACAGCAGCAGCAACAACTTCAGCGACCTCAACGGCGACCTGCTCGTGAACGTGCGTCGGCAGCGAACGCCCTTCCAGATCCCCCAGTAGCAGACATCGGCGAACGTTGATGCACGGTATAGGATGCGAAGGTGCATATATGTTATTTCCGTGTCATCCGCCGGCGTCACGAGGACGTGTTCGGCCAAGACATCCACCAGAGCATACACTAGTCGAATGCGGTGATAGGTCAGCGAAAGTGAGCGCTATTCTCGGCTTAATACACGGTATGTATGAATAAACGTTCGAGATTCAATTGAATTGATCTTGTCCTAATATTCAATAATCAGATCCCAAAGCAGCTATATTACATCTCAAGGAAATGCTTGTAAGCCGTATAAACTCGTCGACAATACACCGTCTAACATTATAGAAAAACAAACATCGATTTCCTTGTTCATCGTCAATTATCCGAGCCGTTCATCTTTGGACGCTTCACGAATCACATGGCAAGCAATACCACCGTGATTCTTCGTTCCTTCAACCTCACCTTGTGTCTGGTGATTCTCTTTCAATATCTTCCGGTAAATATTATACTTCGTAAGTATTTTTGTATAATAATCAGTCTGCGATGGACATGGGTCAATATTTGGACGATTAGGAGAACCTAAAGGGAACGGTAATCTCAACCAAAAATCAGAACAAATGAAACTCTGCCTACTAGGCTCTCTCCCTCTCATGATCAACCGACGCCTTCGATCTCTCAATTCTGTGTCTCCGTTATCATAAAGCCGCCGCCTAAGGGTGCTATATCACTAGGATGGCTGAATTCGAGCGACTCTGATGGTTTGAATCAAGCAATACGCACCCGTATAAACCAGTTCCCGAGAATACACATCCAACATTAATCATAGAAAGACAGTCAGTATTATTCTTCGGGGTTCATGCATTTCTGGATGCTTCTCTGATTTCTTGGTGAGCTTCATCGTGATTCATGTCTGTGAATATTTCCCTGACGTGAGTAAGTTGCACATCCATTGTATAATAACCAGTTGGAAAGCTGACAATCTCGATTCTCTTGTGGACGGATAGGACGATACGGAAAGCTAGCACGATAGGGAGGAAGAGCTGGGATAGAAATATTAATACTTTTGATCCTGATTAGTAGAGCTCCCTGACGCATCTGGCATAATGACCATCGAGCAGCTAACCTCCAAACATGTTATGACATCCTTCGAGATCGTGTCAGTCACAAGGATTGTTTTCATGAAAACCGAAGACGGTATAGGTGGAGCAGAATATTGATGAATCTTCAATTAATTCCCCAAACATGTGACTGCGTTCTCCAGCTTAAATAGATACCAAGATAGAATAAAAGCTTCACTTGTCTGTGTTGCTTGATTTAATTTACGTAAAGAACCGTCGATAATTTACATGATTCGTGAAGCAGAAGAACACCACGAAAAGTTCTGCAATTTATAGTCCTCGTCGATGATGCCAGGTAATTGGGACAGAGTTTATGAAATCAATCTGTTCTTTGCGGTAATTATCCGGGATGACGGTCGTATTGACTCCGTTCAACTGAAGTAGAACTTCATTCTTCGTCGTGTACTGTGGCCAATTCGGGCCTATAAATGATATTAGTCGCGTTAACGGAGGTATCGCCATAGGACATACGGGCTGATCCTTTCCCATCGTTCGGGTCCAAGCTAGTAGCGAAAGACACCCAATAATCAATCATCGTTCGGCTCAAGCCAATGGCTTCCGCAGTAGGGGGTGATGGTGCTCCGTAAACGAAAAGGACTTCGGAACCATGCTGGACTGAGAATAAATTGTATTAAGATATGAATTTTAATGGTCACGAATTTAATCTCACCTCCATTGGCAGGATTTCCAGCTTGTGGCTCTGTGAATAAGTAACCGAATGTCTTGACACCAGCCTTTGCTGCAGTTTGAATCCAAAGCCTGCGTTGTGATTCGAAATTCAAATCACCATCTGTCGGAGAAGATTAGTGAAATGTAAAAATAAAGTGTAACGTAGGACAAGTACTAATAGCAGCCGCAGTCTTGAATACCGGGCTAAGTCCGAAGGTTTGGTTCCCCGTATTGAATGGCGACCCCACAGCGGGATCCCCAACTGGGTAAAGTCCCAAGAGTTCATCGACTGCTTCAGACAACGCCTGTGGTGGAACTAGGGGAGGACTAAAGTTGGTAATGATGTTTCGACGCAAAACGCTGACGTTGCTAATAGATTTTGATGCGAATATGGTACCTTCATAACTGAACTTCAGTGATGTAAAAAGGCAACGTGAAATAAATTGAAAGTAACCTTCATCCAAATTCGTTCCGGAAATAAAAGGCAATTTAGCGAATTTTCCCCGGGCGAAGATTCGTGATGGTACGTCTGGGTACAATCCACCTGGTCCATCAATCGTCGGGACAAAGCCAAAGGTCTCTGGCGAATTGGCAATTGCAGAGAGTAGACCTGCATTTATTTCCGTGCTGTTAGCGTGTTGCAAACAATTGAATGTATCTTGTGACTGAGCCAGGGAAGCACAAGATGGAACAGCAGATACAAAGTTCACCCAGTCGACTTGGCGACGTTCGGCATTGAAGGTAGGAGAGCTTGCGGCAGAACCTGATTCAAAAATCTGGCGAAAAGAGCGGTTAGAAATAAAGCAGGTTAGTATAGGCGAATAGCTAGTACCGCGGCACGAGCAAGCTTCTGGAGGGGTGAATTGAGGAAGAGAACCGCGGTCATGATAGCGCCTGCACTTTCGCCAAAGACCGTAACCTGACAAATAAACCAGATAAAGAATTAGTACTGTGCATAAAAAGACAGAAGAATGTTCCTCACCTTCCGTTTATCACCTCCAAACGTTCCAATATTTGCCTGAACCCATTCCAATGCCGCCAACTGATCTCTGAGAGCTAGATTAAGAGCACCTCGTTTATCAGCTGCAGCGGAGACAGAATATTATTCAGCGGACACTTTCTTTATTTTGGTGGATTTTCTATTTACCTTCTAGTCCTTGAGGGAACCCCAAAGGTCCTAACCGATAGTTATAGTTGACATAGATTAGTGGAGTTCCCTGTCGCAAGGTAAATTGGGGAGAAACATGCCAACACAGAGAACATACGCGAGCAACACTTTCAGCGACTATGGCACTTCCGTTGTAAATTGAAGAAGCCCCTTGTTCGAATCCTCCACCATAACTATTAAAAAAATATTGTAAGTTCCTTCTAGAGAGACCTTTCAGTGTAAATAACGCACGTCCAAAAGAGCTTAAAGTCGTATTAATTTTGATAAGATGATGGAAGTAAAAATAAAGGCCAGTGAATAGTGCATACCACAGGAAGTTTAGCGTTCGACTTTACTCCTGTAGGCCGGAAGACATTGATAGTCAAACAATCCTCTGATACTAGAGGTGGTGATTGTCCCTTAAAGGAGAAAGGTTAATCACTTGATGCCAATCAAAAGGAATATTTACGGGTTGCAAACAACCAGCACCAAAGTTACTGGCGTCGAAAGTATCCACATCGAGTCGCGTCTTCAAAACTGGTCGTTTCAATCGAAGGTTTCCCACTGGTGGTTCAGCAAATGGGATTGCTGAAGATGGCTCTAGTATAATCCACAGAAAGTTCTATGGGAATAAACTTGCCTCCAAAGAAATCCAGCTTTAAGCCTGTTATGTCCCTCCCGACTAAGGTTGTTTTACCCAACTTCAGAGTAGGAGCAGCAGCCCATACTGTGGTTGAAAGCACGAAAATCAGAAAGCTGCGAGGGAGATGCATGATGGTCTTACTGCCAAACAGCGAACATATCTACGTTAATATACTTGAAGAATTATGACCGTGACCGCCTGAGAGTGTCTTGTGTCGACAAATCGCGTGAGAGGAAGTGGAGCTAATTGGGCAAGTTTGCATGGGTTGCAATTGGAATTTAGCTAAATTAGACCCAATTTCGGTGGCTAGAGGCAGAGAATCGTATGTAGTCGAAGAAGGGTATCAGACCAGTTAATTTACAGCCAGGTTGTGTCCTAAAGCCGGTCTACGAGAGTGATACAGTTAATCAAACCACAGATTGACAAGCAAATTTAAGTGGATATTAGACCCGATTTCAGTGATTAGAGGCATAGAATCGTATGCAGCCGGAGAAGGGTATCAGAGCAGTTAACTTACAACCAGGTTGTGGTCGGAAGCCGGTTTACGAGAGGGATACAATTAATCAAGCCACGGATTGACAAGCATATTTGAGTGGATATTAGACCCGATTGCAGTGGTTAGAGGCAGAGAATCGTATGTAGTCGAAGAATGTATCGGACCAGTTAACTTACGGCTAGGTTGTGGCCGAAAGCCGGTTTACGAAAGGGATACAATTAATCAAGCCACGGATTCACAAGCACATTTAAGTGGATATTAGACCCGATTGCAGTGGCTAGAGGCAGAGAATCGTATGTAGTCGAAAGTATCAGACCAGTTAACTTACGGCTAGGTTGTGGCCGGAAGCCGGTTTACGAGAATGATACAATTAATCAAACCACGGATTGACAAGCATATTTAAATGGACATTAGACCCGATTTCAGTGGCAAGAGGCAGAGAATCGTATGTAGTCAAAGAAGGGTATCGACCAGTTAACCTACGGCCAGGTTGTGGCCGGAAGCCAGTTTACGAGTGATACAATTCATCAAACCACGGACTGACAAGTTTATTGCAGTGGATACTTGTTAAATCACATCGGAGGAATCAGTAGCCACCGTGCGACTGATTCCTCTTTTGTGTCGCTCAGACTTTCTCATAAATAAGGGAGGAGCTGTATTTATATCATCTAATAAACTGTGAATTTTTTAATGAGCCTTCTAGAAAGTACGTAGACTCGGACACTAGCACACTGGTCGTCAATAATTTCTCAGTCTAACGGCAGGTACATCCAAACGTCCACGAGTTAGAGGAAGATCATGAGAACTCATGGGAAAGATGGATTCTCGGTCGTCGCGTGACCTCGGAATTAATGACTGACTTGGCTCGGAAGTGCGGGAAATAAGTAGAGAGTAGATGTGGGTTGATCGAGACTCACTTGAGATTATATTTAATGTTATTAGCCAATTAGCCTCTTCTTAAGTTCTCGATGTCGTCCGTGTCTTCAGATTTTTCCTCGTATCATCTTCACTTCGCGACTGGAGACTTTGGTGAGACCGAGAGGCCAAATGCCGCATTAATACTTGTCAAATATCAATGTCGCCTCCACTTTGAACGTCCCGGACACAGTGAACAGCTTTTGATAAGCAAGAGCTACTTAGTATAAATCTGAGACTACTTACATAGTTTCTCCCTCGATATCTGGGCCTCAAGTAAGTAAGTATTAGATATGCAACCAGAATGTTTGGAATGGTGGAGAGCACCAAGTGGCATATGGCGTCATCTAACGCCCATAAAGAGAATTTGCTTCCGCGAACAACCCAGCTCCGGGCCGAAGGCCTTTTGTCCCTTACCATACCACTACCAGCAAACTCATAAAGTAAGTCGATTTTTCCAGCGGCATTCTTTGGCTTACCTTCCAATTAAATTCCAAATGGCTACCTTTGTCTCAGACCTTCCTGCACGAAATGCCAAGAGAAATGCCAAGAGAAATGTCAATTTATTTGTGTGGACTCAATACTTAGGCATTGGAGACATCTGGATAAGCCAACCAAAGTGAGGTCTTGAAGTATCCTGAAGGACCCAAGGAGTATACAAGCGAAACTGACCAGTGGAGAAGCTCGGTGGCAGAGATCCATGTTCGTCATCGCCGGTGATAACTCCCGAACGGCCTGGAGCCTTCTAGAGCGGTGTTGATTAAACCCTGTACAGATCTGTACACTGAATAATGAAAGACGAAAAGGTGGGTGGATACAGGAATAATATCCTGAATCGATGTGCGTAAGCCGAAATCATTTGCAGTACCTGTATGAAGCATTCAACTGATTTACCTCATAGGAGTCTTGGTTTTTGTTTGGCGATGGAATAAAACATGCAGAACTTTAGGATTCATCAGAGATCTAGACTTCACATGGTGCAGGACGGAGCTTAAGCCAATGTAATTCTCTAAAACTCGTTGTGCAGATCAAGGGTCACGTGAATCCAGCCTCAATGAATTTATCAGCCACCAAAATTCCCATGTTAGGTCTAGCAATTCAGTATCATCACAATGGCGCAAGCAGGGTCCTTGGGCGAGAGGACGGCCGGACGGCCGGACCATAAATATATCCCAACAATAACTAAGCAGCACTACTGTCCACAGAATCATAGCTTACAGTAATCATTCCGAGTGTATCCAACCGTTTGACATGGATTCACTACACGGGACATAATTGCTTATATTTTGGCGATAAATTCTGATGACTATGTCTATCCGGACAACGATATAAAAGGTGAAGAGATTTTTTCTTCATTCTCATCGTCTTCGGTGACTCTCATATCCTACTTTATTCTTTAGTTCTACTCTACCCCTTTCTTAATGGTAAAAATTGCAACTCTACTTCTCTTCACCCTCGTCCGTTTGACAGCAGCTTTCCCTGCCTATGAATCGTTTGTTGGCGTCAACGAGAGGGAGATCAGTGAATTCATCGCTCGTAATGGTGTTGCCAACATCTCTAATCCTCCTAGACCGCTGGCAAAGGGGCAGGACGGTCTCAAGTTGGTCAACGACGCTGCTCACCTTTCATTCCCGCCGGTCCTAACGATATCCGCGATCCCTGTCCAGCTTTGAATACTCTCGCGTATCACGGAGTAAGTAATTAAGTATATTTCCTCAATGTTTTCTAACTCGATCTCCATTAGTATCTTCCCAGAAACGGTATTGTCAGGTCTGCTCGTCACAGCTACCATGGAAGGTAGGAACTAGATTTTTTTATCATGCCGACAATTAATCTAAAGTATCTTTTATTGTAGGGTTAAACTTGGGTAATGACTTTGCCAAATTCTTGGTCTATCAAGCTTCCTTGATGAAAGGCAACCTGATCACCAACCTGATCAGTATCGGATTGAAGAGTCCACTGACCGGTCCCGACCCGCCAAAGCTTGCTCAGGGTTGGTGGTCTTACCCAACACGGCACGTTCGAAGGTATATCTCAAGTTACTATATACGATTTGCATCTCACGATACAAGCAAGCCGTGTTCAATGGGACTATCTTCCAACGGTTGCCGAATATTAGAGAAGAAAATTGAATCTGTCTTCATAAAATATCTTATTCGGGGTTGCCATACGGTTCCGGCTTTCGAGAAGTTGGGGAAGACATACTACTTGGATGATCTCGTTGACGAAAAAGCCTTTTTGTGATTTTTCTTGGATGACAGGCTGTCACAGACCGAGGTGTAATGTTATTAATATTAATATCCAGTTTTTCTACATATAATATATTTTGACCGCCTCCTGACCGAATACTGATCTAGCCTGATCGACCTCCATTTCTTACTGATACTACCCGATTGGGCCGATCAGATTTTGGAGCTTGATCAGGTAGGACGGATTTTTGCGACATACCACTGCATCGTCATATTGCTTGGCGTCCCGGTCATCGGTGTACTTGAGCCGTCGGTAAATGGATCCTCCTCCGGAGCCATCTCATACCTGCTATGCGGGTTGAAATAATCACCCCAATGTTGCAAATCCCGCTGGACCCTCTTCTTCAAATGCGCATGCATCTTCCTATCTTCATAGTATTCCCCAGTCATTCGCAACTTCCCGATTCAACTTAGACTACCAATGAATAGTTCTTTGACTTATTGAGGTCCACCATGACTCGAATTGCTTTTGCCAAGCATTCGGGCTCTTCCGGTGTCTTGTCTGTTTTCAGATGGGAAGTTTGCTCTTCTAAAAATTCGCCTAAATATCTTGGGATAATGTTGACATAGCTGTTCCGTGCATCATTCCATATGTACAGTCTTCGAACATTAGCTGCACGATGGGGATACGTGATTAGTGCTCTCCAGACATGATACGTATTTGCAGGTGCCATGGAACGATGGTGTAGTAGAACTGCTTCGTCGTCATGATCAAGGCGATGGAAAGAAGCTCGGATGATAGGCCGACATGGTTCACGATGCTTTCGATAATCTCATCTGGTAG
>KN837083.1:1879235-1900791 GCA_000827215.1 Sphaerobolus stellatus SS14
GAGGACCAATTGTGCCAGGTCCGGGGAAGACCAATAATAGTCTTATGGAATAGTGGAGCGGATAGTGTGATAGAAGGAAGTATGTGGGCAAAGGTGTTCCCCTCGGGATCAAGAAGAAGTCGGGATGTGGGCAAAGGGTTTGTTGTACGGATACGAAGTTGGGATGAGAAGCGAAGTTGAACGAAGTAAGATAGAAGTCGAACGAAGTACGAACGAAGCTCTCCGAAGGTATGTGACCTTCTCCGAAGCTTCGTAGAGGTTAAACGAAGTCACGTGTTGTGACACTTAAGCATGGGGCTTAACAGTATGTTTATACTAGCTAGTTCTGATGAGCGTTCTTTTGTTCTTCTGTAAAATGTGGACATTAAGAGCAACCTTTTTAAATATGGCTATATATACTGTCGTAGGAGAAAGTTATATCGGAGAGTAATGAGGATGAGGGCGATCATGATCGCGAAAAGACGGCGTGAACACTGACGATCGGATTAAATTTTATTCAAATATGCTCCTCTCCAAAAATTTACAGATACTCGTGATTACTAAATACATATTGTTTCTATATTTATGGAACTAATGTGGAAAGCTACCGTGGGCGAGAGACGTTACATAAACGGCGTTTCTGAGGTAGGCGAAAGTATAATAGTACATAGGCTTTTCGACGCCTCTAAAAATAACAATTCCCGTCTGACCCGTTTTACTTCGCTCTGCTTCATCCGCGCGTTCATACAAGTCTTTCGACGCCGGCCATTCCGTCTCGCGAATCTACTGGAAATGCGTCACACTATGGCCACACTATAGCTAGGCGGAACATATATAAAAAGGGTGACTTAGAGCAACCAGTATCCCTCATCTCAAATCTACTCAGAGTTTCTTATTTCAACTTCTACTCCACAGATCATAATGTTCAAGCTTACTCCTCTCTTTATTACTCTCCTTGCGGGTCTCTCCTACGCTTCTCCTGCCATCCAGGCTCGTGCAGGTGTACCAGAAGCTGACAACATCTGTCGTCCGGTCGGACTCGACAAGACCGTTCACTATGTCCTCCAATCCTCCAGCACTCGTCCGTTATATATTTTACTTTATTTATATCCGTTAATATAACCCATCCCCTGGATAGCAAGTAGCTTTTAGCAAGCCGAGGGTGTCACCACCACCGACTTCAGCTTCGTTAACCTCCAGGTATGGTCAAAGTTTTTCCTTCACTCTGCATTCAGAAGCTTTCATATTCTTACTCCTTTCACACCATTTTTCAAACCAAGACTAGCGGTTCTACCGCCCAACAATGGTTCATCCAGCCCGTGAACAACGGCAACAGCTTCGCCATCGTTTCTAACGGTCCAACCGCTCCCGTTTGTGCCAACGGCGATGGAGGTTCCTTGACTCCCTCGTGTGCCCGACTGTGCTTTCTACTAACCAGGTTGCGCAATCTGAGTAGGTAATCCCGCCACATGAAGTACTTGTTAATGATCCTTGCTCATTACCCGCTATCTCTTTGGATAGAGATCCAGTTCTTCATAACCTGCCAAAGCTGCGCAGCAAACAACCAAGGCGCCACTAGCTGCCAGATCCGGTCTGCGAACAAAGGCCAATGCTTTTCTTTCTTGGATGCGAACTCTAATAGCGTTAAGCTTGATGACTGCTCTTTCAGCCAGCCCAACCAGGTAAGCAGATTGTCGATACTACGTTTTTCGTTCATCCTTTTGGCTTACTTACTGTGCGTGATTTACTTCTAGGATATCATTGTCGCTACTTGAACGGAGGATTCGTTGGAGCTTCGATAACTAAATAAATGGGATTGTTAGGACTTTCCCCGAGTTAATAATATAACATACACTCGTATTGGCCCATATCTATCCGCTAGTTCCCGCGCACCTCGACGAAACCGCGCATTCGTGATATCACCACAAATACCTTCGATATGAAGCTCAATTTCTTTTTTAGTCTTATATATATGAATGATGAACAGTTTTTGTTATTTGAGCAAATTATGATAGGGAACTGTTGGTTCTCTAAAAGAGGAGAAAAGTCTGCCGGGCCCGGTTCCCAGGGTAGTAGGGACCTTCTGCTATACTGCAGCCCTTAATATTTTTTAAAATTGGACATTTATGTTGAAAAAATATTCAACTATAGCTTCCACATATGCCGGGAAGATGCCGGGGCATGTGTCACATTGCTCCTGCCCATCCCCCTTCAAGACAGTGAGACAAGTGTGACATAACGAGCGCGCAATACCCAACTCTAACACACGGGTCATCACGGCATCTCAAGGAATGAGCTGTAACTTGGAAATATAAATTATCATTATATACTCGAGTTTACAAAAGTTTCGGAAGGGGCTGAGGAGTAGATTAACCCTTTGGCACTGAAACAGTGATTTTGCGCGGTAACTAGCGGAAGGATAGCACCCGAAAGATCCAAATAGCAAGGCAAAATATAGTTGGAACGAAAACCAAGACCTTTGATGAATCAGACATAGCCCAGCCGTATCAATAGATCTATTCAAAACCAGAAGACCGTCAAATGAGTCCTTGCTAATCAGGCAGTCAGCCGAAAGTCTGTAGCATACTTATCTAGAAAGGAGTCGTTTTCTCAAGAGCATGCAAAACAATATTTGAGGATGGTTTCCCGCTGAGTACCAAGTATTAAAGATGACATTTCCGTACAGCCAAGTTTACGATGGGCAGGAACGACGTAGAACATTCACAACTGCACTCTTCATAAAGTGCATGCGAGACAGTGGAGACCCCACTTCTACGCATTGTATAAGAGGCATCGGAAAGAGGGAGGGAAAGAACGACTTCAAGAAAAGTTACAAAGAACATTGGATAATAATATAATGATTGATATAAATGAATGAAATTAACAATCCACATCAGGATAGTACTCTCACTCATTAATACCATTATAAACGGGCCGACTCGAAGTGGCGTCTGGACTAAAGTGGAGATCCTAAAATTTCGAGTGATGTTATATCGGCAGTGAGTGAGAGCATATGAATCGAGGATGAGCCATATATTTTTGATAAGCAAAGTAAAGCGAAGAAAATATTAGGAATCGACGAAAGGTTTGTTTCATCGGCATTTCAAGGCGAGAAGCCTTTCAGAGTCAATATCCCGTTTGCTATGTTGTTGTATCAAGATCTAAAACAATGCAATATAGTAGAGGCAAAGAAATTCAAATATCTGGTAAGTAATGAATAAAAGGGTGAAAAGCGTGGTCAATTAATAGCAAGGTTTCGCATCGCTGTAGCATTTGAGGATACTCGATCGAACATGTAGTTGGTTCGATAATCGGAGTGATTAGACGATGATCAAGCAGGCTAAAATAAACTCACTTCTACATATGCGAGAGAAGTACGGCAAACTGGGCATCCCCAGAGCTCTCCCCTTTCCACGGTTGACCAGCTCTTCGGAAATTTTTAGGTAGAAGTTTCTCGGGGTACCGCGCCGCCATAGGCCGGCGCAAATCCCTGGGAATGACCAGTCTACCCCAGCTTGTGTCGCTCCATACATACTACCCCATCTCTAAAATTATTAGTTTCTGTAAGCAAGGAGGAACGACTGCAAACAGAAACTGCGGTCTATGTGATGAGTCATAGCTCTGTGACGCGTGACATCCTTCGTCTCGCGGCCACATAGTGGCTCGAGCACCTAGGGAAGATCCCTCCAGTCTCCCTAGAAATTCCTTTCTTTTTCATTTCTGCTCTATTCTACACTCGTTTTAATTTCTTTTCGCTTTAAAACAAAATTTCAACACACGTTTTGCGAATATGGTTGGCCTCGTTCAAGACCCATCCATGGTCCCTCGTCCAGGCTTCACCTCAGACGATTACGCCGAGGCTAGGGCGGATTTTATTTCAGATACGGTTACTGATGCTGAAGCTGCTAATCTCCTCGAGAGGGTATGGAAGTCAAACCAGAAGATCGAGGCGGCCAAGTGGCGACGTGCAGTCAACGAGGCAGCCTCTGAAGAGGCGGCCTCTTCAAGGAGGAGGGCAGAAGCGGGGGCTCAGAAGGTGGAACAGGATGCTGCAGATAGAGAAGAGTTGCATCGGGAGGATAGGAGGAAAAATCCCAACAAGTACATTCCTATCCCTGTTAGGGCGCCGCCTACCCAGCATTTAGAGATCATATCTCCCTATGCACAGCGCATGATCAATGGAGGGAAATACTGCGAAATGTGGTATTTTACACCAGAGGGTGTCGATGCAGCCAAGAACCGCAAGACATACACAGACAATGAGTTGTTGGTGCCTAGTATCGACAGCTCAGGCAATACGACGTGGATGCCAGCGGCCGCTAAACGGGAGCCAGGAACCTTCAGAGAGGACAAGGACCTCACATGGGACGAGTTTTCAGGCGCGGTTCCACGCATGTTGCTCGCTATGCAACATGCTCACTGGCCGGAGGATCGGAAGAATGCGTTGGCAGGTTTTTGGGGTAATCTTATGAGCCACCCCCTTCGAACCTCCATAGATCCGCTCGCAGTCAAGACTTTACTTCTCTATCAAGCAGAGCAGCGCAAGCGCTGGCATGATGCCATTCCAGGACTGGGTGGAGGCTGGAGCCTAAATGAGATCAGCGATGTACTCATGCGCAATGCTGCTGATGATGTGTATCGGACTCATAGGGAAGAATTAGATGCAGCCTTGAGAGCGCAGATAAGCAAAAATTCCTTCCCCTATCATTTTCTCTTCCTGCAGTTGCAGACGCCTCGTCATTTTACCCTGGGCTTGAACCCGGATGACCTCGTTCCTCACACCCTCGCAATCGGTTTTCCGCACTTCCTCGCACTCCTCGCACTCCTTCCATTCCTCGCATACCTTGCAGCCTCTTATTCCTTGATTTCCTGGCACGGTTGCATTGCTTATGCAACTTATTTTCCTTACATGCCGATGTTCGCGTTTTTTCCCTTTTAATTTTTCTTCCTCAATTCCTCGCTCCTGCGATGTCCATGTCCTCTCACATTATTCAGCGACTGATTTGATAAATTTACAGTGGCAGTACCAAGCTCAAGTTGCGCAAACAAGGGCTGATGATTGTCACTCAGCTCCTAGACAGTCACAACAGAGGTGCAGGTCCGCATCTCCTCCTTCCAGAGGTTTAGGAGCTCGAGGATACGCACCGCAGCAAGCTTCCAACGAACGTTACCAGGCCGCTAGAAAGGATTTTCGAAGCGGCGCAGGGCAGTCAAAAGGCTCCTTCCCGCCCTGCGCCGTTTGCCTAGGAAGACACCAACACGACATCACCTCATGCTCCGCCATACGGAAGCTGGTCTCCCAAAGATGCACGGGCACGGATTGCACATCGGCTCTGTTCTGGAATATCTGACACGGGGTTTGTCATTTGAGCAAGTCAAGCATATGGGTCGTTGGAAAGGAGAGAGCTTCGCACTGTATTTACGGAAACACGCAGTTGTCCTTGCTCCTTACATCCAGGCTGTCCCGTTGAGGCAAGTCAACGGTGTGGCCTTGCCTCCAGTTAGGGCATAAAAGTGGAAGTAGGCATAAACAAAGTAGGTTTTCCTCTTTCCTATTATGGGGGTGTTCTCGTGTTCGCGGAACGCGTCGCGAGGCTCCTACCTTTTTTGGGAGTCGCCGCTCATGTGATGTACCCCCCAGATCCCGGTCTGCATCTCGGGCTAAACCCTGCGGGGTTTCCCCCAACCAAACAAAACAATCGGAGTTTTGTTTATCGAAAATGCTCGAAACCTTGCCAGTAGTTTAATCTCGAAGTCACTCGGAAAGGAGATCAATGTGTATATAGTGGATCACCTATAATTCTATGTAAATAGGTAAATAGTATATGTTGATATTCCTCCTCGCGTCATGACTGATGAGTATACATAGATAGTAAAAGTGGCACGCGGGGCCCTTTAAAGGCTTGCCTACTAGTAATCATGCATTATAAGGTCGTAAGACTGTCATGCATTATAAACTAACCGAGGTCTTACAACATGATAAAGCAATTCTATGCAATATATGGAGTTTTAGATTTTACGACATAATGGCAACGCGTTTGACTCAATTGTCTTCTATCCGATAGCATCGCTGGCACTAATATCAAAATATTACAGGTTCGATCCCTGTGGTGGTGGTCATTCTTTCCACAGCCTGGAAGGACGAGAAATAATGATATACAAAAACCGACCGCTAAAAGGGAATCGTTCCTTATTTTTTATTCTCTTGGGACCCGGTACCTCTCTGTTTGTTTGGAAATAAATAAAAATTCTCAAGGCTGCATAAAGGAGAGTAAATGATATTCTGAAAGATAGATTCGAAGATGCATTGAGATCACATACCTGCATACTTATATTGTATTTCGGTAGTCACTCTCGAAAGTGTGAGTCAAAAAATGAAGTATATTCAACAGTGGTAGTACGAAGAAGAGGAAAAGAACAAGGAATGTGTCGTTTATTTGTTTATTTATTTCGGAGAAAGAAAGAGATGCTTGTTTGGGTTATGTTTGGTTTGCATCGAAGGTAAAAAAAGAAAAGAAAAGGAATGAAGGGTCATAGATGAATCTAGGGCAGAATGCAAAGCGTCAATGGTGTTCCTCAGGTGTCGGCCACATCCCGAATAGCCTCAAACACGAGTTTCTGAATGAAAAAGAAATCGTTTGAGAACTTTAAATTATTCAGGAACGGAAAAGTAAACCAGCACTTACCACTGGAATTAACTGCTCTACCGCCCCAACTACTGACCCCTTGGGAAGGCTTCCGGCGGCGGAGAAAACAAGAAACTTGCTTGTGACACCAACATAGGGTTGGAGACGGTAGACATAGTTGTTATCGTCTGTTGCGCACAGATAAAATTAGCGTTAGCAATGGATGTGCCAAGGGGATACTAGAAACACACCATTGTCGTCAAGCCAGAGCACGTCAACGCCTTGTCCAACGTTGATGTACCAAGCTTGGGCGCGGGCTTCCGTAGGGGTGAGACTAGTGGCAGAAACAGCTGTGTTACCATTGTCCAAGGTGTTGACCAAGGTAACAGGGAAACAGCTGGTCGCCGAAAGCAGAAAAGAAAGCAAAAAATGCAATTCAGACGGCGGGTCAAATAAAAATGTAGTAGATGACCCACTCCTTAGGTTGGTTATTGAGCTTGCCAGCGGTTGATCTAGCGACCGCAAGCCAGTGCGACGAATCGCCCGAGTTGAGAGTGATGTTGTCCGCCCACAAGGCAACACCATCGGTTAGGGCCGTAACCCTAACATTGAGTGCAGCGCTGTAATCTTCCGTGGTGGTCAACAGGGCATAGGTGTTTTTGGTGCCAGCGGAGTTGGAGACGTAGACTCCGGGGCTGTTATCAATTGTAAGGTCTGCTTTGAAGACCCTAAGACGGCCGGTTCTATGGAGAGCAAAAAGAAGAACAATCAGAATATTATTGTTCGAGGGTCACTGAACGCTTTGTAATAGTAAGACATACCGGTATTGTTTCTGAGAAGCGAAGGGGGCCATTGTTTGAGGGTGTGTATGAAGAGTACTGGTGTGCGAAGGGGCTGCTGGTGAACGGATGGTTTGACTCACTCGTTTACAACCTTCTTTTATACGTTAAACGACTCGCAGGGTTTATTGTCATTACTCACCAAATTTCTCCCTCAGAACAGTTCACCTGCACACTCAAACGTGCACATCGAGGCATCTACAGAGTCCACCTCCAGAGTCGGGTAGGTTAGGAGCATTCCTCTGGAAGATTTTTTTCTTTTCAGTTGGGATCTCTTCGGTGTCATCCAAATGCCCTGATCCTGTCATACGTAGCCGGACCAATTTCTCGGTCGCCTGCTTTAGGATTATTGAGATGTGTTAGTAAATTCGAGTTGCATAGAGGGATTCGCCTATCGTTCTCGCGATGTACAGCAAGAACTGTCAGTGCACTGCAACGATATAAGAAACGTATAATCTATAATGTCTTGGGAAACGTTACCCGATAGCGGACAAAACTAACTTGGAAAACACCATCGGAATGTGACGACGAAGCTGGAGTCCAGCCGTCGCAAAGGCCACTTGACGGTATTATTAATAAACGAATAAAAGTACCCTAAAACATTCCTCAATTGGGATACATGTATTGATCCTGCAATCAATAACTAATCTTCGTTTGACTGCATTCGATTAGAATCTGATGTGAACGATGTCTTCTTGAAGAAGTCCCTGTGGCTCCGGCGGATGAGACGGAAATGAGAATCAGTCATAGTAGCATGCTATCCCATGCGCCAATGTTTGTGGATGGCCCTTCTAGGTGTTTTGGGAGGGGTGTTCGCAGGTTCACGAGGACGTCGTCGTCGACTCGCAGAGGTCATCGTCGTTGTCGTCTCTGCTATGTGAACCATCCAAGACGCGTTTAATTAGATATTTTTGTATTGTATTAAAGCAATTGAAGTAAATTGTCTTCGTGACTCGTGACTCGGCTTGTGGCTCGTGTTCTCCCACGGTCCCTCTCCCTCTCCCGACACTGCCACCGACGCTTATTTAATCTTTTGGAGCCTACCCTTCTGCCACGTGTTATTTGATTATAATGACATCCGGACTCCGACGTTGACGCGTCGAAGTTGCCACCATATCTTATTCTGTTCTGGCTAAGATAGGGGTGACGCAAAGCCAACCCCCCATTATGTAAGCAAATACGACGTCGGTATCTGTGCCAGCAAGGACTACAATAATGTAAAACTAATCAATGGGGAAGGTTCCTTATGGAAGTAGCTACTTTTCTTATTAAAAAGGTTTTAAGATTTCTTCATACTGGTGGTGTAGAAACCATGATACTGTCCAGATAAGGAAAAATCCCGAATTATTTATTTAAGCTTTTCCATGCATTTGGAGCATGTTTATTTTTCGAGACCTGATGATTTGGCAGGTCACGTGATATAGGCGCGCGTGACATATGTGACTTGTCACCACCCTCCGCAGTCTAGAAGGGTAGGTTCATATATCTGGTGGTTTAAAAAGAGTCTAAATGAGTTATTAAGATCAATCTCAGGATGCTGCAAGTCCAACTGATGTTAAAATATCCATGTTTAGGTAAATTTTGGATTCTTGGCTACTGATTTGGCAGGTCACGTGATATAGGCGCCCGGTTACATAAGGGTGCTGGACTTACTTTGCCCATATCTTAACTCGCTCACAGAAGAAATGTCGCCGACCAGGGGGAAGAGGGCAAACTCTACGGCTTCTCTGCGACCCTTCCGGCTCGATATTGAATAATGAATGCCCCCTGCCGTTGATCTTCCTTTGTCAGTGTACAGTCGATCGTTACCATTCCGATTGCCGAGATTGCATCAAATATCCTCAAATCCGGCGCCAGCTATATTTATCCCGCTGAAAACATAATGTTTCGAGGTCACTTCCTGACGGGATAGTCATTCCACAGATAAAAGCGAAAGATAAACTAAATTGAATTGTTTAGAATGAGGTGCAACTATACAGCATAGCCACTAAGTATATTGTAAGTAAAGCCAGGTTGTAGAAAATATAATAAATGTTTGGGATTCTTAAATACCAGTTGACTCAATATATCATATTAGCACACCAAAGCGAAAACAATGTCCCTAGGCCTCTACACCAAATATTATAACTAAATTATTGCTCTCTTGGAAACATTCTAATTAATCAAGAAATGATTCAACTAGATATAAAGGGTGTGAAACGAACCGAGAGATCGCAAATCCAGAGATTCTTCTCCTACACTGATATTCAGACTCGCAAACATATACATACATGGCTACCTAATCTAGTTCTATGGGTAATATAGAGCTACTAGTAGTGTTAATAGACAATACGGCTCACTTCAGAAAAAGCAGGCGATGAGATACTTAATGCAACTTGAAGGATACCTACACCCTCGCCCTATGTCATGTTGAGACAGTCTGGCTTTGATTGGTCCCTGCGGCTGCGGTTTACATGTCATTTACTGTTTATTTATGCAGATAGCACCTTTCGTAGGGTGCGGTTTTTGGAGGATTTGAAGGAATTGGAGAGATACCATCTAATAATATAGCTGTGGCCGGTGCGCTGGTCAGATCTCGCGAATCGCATCAGCCGAGATGCCGAGTGGTAACGATCGACTGTGAACTCTTGCTTTGTCTTCTTTCGCTTATTTGGCAGGCGAGTATTAAATCTCTCTTCCTGATTCTGACATTTTTTGGGCATTGATGGGAGAGCATTCATTATGATACGACGGCAGCTGCACTCGGGATACGAGCGCCTGATGAGTGTTAATTGAATTGCGCTTCTCACTTAGGTGCCATCACATTATCCCGGTGTCAAGTTTAGCGTTGGTCTGGAGGTGGCCTCCCAAGCCGAAGTTCGCTTCGCGGAGTGCTGTCGTGCAGGATCTTCTGGGTGAAGAAATAACATGTGGAGAGAAAGACGACTTACTAAGGTATGACATTCATGCACATGCTCCTTTTCGTGCGTATCAATCGTTATTCCTTATCCATCCAACCTGCCTCACGGCCACGATCTCGACCGCAGCTGATGTCAACAAAGTAACGCATTTTATCCATTCATTGAATCGAAACCTCCTAATTCAGAACGGCCTTCTGTGAGAGGAACCTTGTCACCTCTACAATGCTGGCAAAATACTCATCGGAACACTGCAACCTAGGCTGCTAGGCAGTAGAAGGACTGTCGCCGACCATAAGAAAGCTAAGGTAAATAATAAAGATTGAATCTGACTTCCAAAATTCTGACCCTGACATTATTCGTCGGTGATGGTATTTTGCCGGTTGACTTCCAGAAGCTCCCTGAGAGCATTCATGATGATATTGCGGCCTGTTACGGCAGCTGCGTTTGGTATAAGATTGCCTGCCGAGTGTTCATTGAGTAGTGCTTCGCCCTCGGATGCCATCACATTCTCCCGATGTCAAGTCTGGAGGTGGTATCCTAGGAGCGGAGCGTTTTCGTGCAGGATCTGCTGGGCCGAGGCATACCATACGGAGAGAAAGGCAGCTTCTTAAGGTACTCGGTCATACGTATGCACTTTTTTTCTTGCGAATACAAAGGAACTGATTGTGTATCATATGACACAAAGGGCCAGAGCTGCAGACTTGCGAACTCTCCGTCAAGCCTCATAATCCCACCACGCGTAAGGAGGCCAATATTGAGCCTCGTTTTGCTTGGAGATCAGAAACCTTGGAACCTCTATAATGCCGGCAAAATACCCTCCGGAACACTTCTCCGCAGGTACAACCTCCTTATTATATTGAGTAGAGGGGCAATCGGAAGCATTAAGACATCAGAACTGCGTCGGAAGTAAATCCTCACCGTTGAACACCTTGGCGAAGCAGAGTTGCCAAACCTAATCATACCGTCAAGTGACCTTTGCGACGGCTGGGCTACAGCTTCGTTCACATTCCGAATGTGGAGATATCTGGTCCTAGTTAGTTACATTGTCGGCTATCGGGTAACGTATCCCGAGACATTACAAATTATATGTTTCGTTCATCGCTGCAGCGAGCAGCACTGGTACAGTTCTTACTGTACGAGAGGTGAGTGCCTCTATGAAACTCGACCATTTCAATGATGCTAAAGCTGGCAGCCGAGAAATTGATTCCGGCTGCGTATGACAGGTTCAGGGCATTTTAATAACACCGAAGACACGTCAATTAAAAAGGAAAAGACCTTCCAGAGGAATGCTCCTGACTTACGCGACTCTGGAAGTGGACTCCATAGATGCCTCGACGTGCACGTTTGAGTCTGCAGGTGAACCGTTCTGAGGTAAAGATTTGGTGAGTAAATCGAGTAAATCTTGCTAATCGTTTAACGTATAAAAGAGGGCTGTAAAGGAGTGAGGCAAACCATCCGTTCACCAGCAGCCCCTTTGCACACTAGAACACTCCATACACACTCTTCAATGGCCCCCTTCGCTTCTCAAAAACAATACCAGTATGTCTTACAATTACTAAGTGTTCAATGGCCCCCGCACGATAATGTTCTAATTGTTCTTCTTTGTGCTCTCCATAGAACTGGCCGTATTAGGGTCTTCAAAGCAGACCCGAAAATCGATAACAGCTCCGGAGTCTACGTCTCCAACGCCGCTGGGAGCAAAACCACCTATGCCTTGTTGACCACCACGGAAGATTATAGTGCTGCACTCAATGTTAGGGTTACGGCCCTAACCGATGGTGTTGCCTTGTGGGCCGACAACATCACTCTCAACGCGGACGATTCGTCGCACTGGCTTGCGGTCGCTAGGTCAATCACTGGCAGGCTCAATAACCAACCTAAGGAGTGAGACATCTACTACATTTTTATTTGACCCGCCGTCTAAATTGCATTTTTTGCTTTCTTTTCTGTTTTCGGCGACCAGCTGTTTCCCTGTTACCTTGGTCAACACCTTGGACAATGGCAACACCACCGTTTCAGCTACTAGTTTCACTCCCACGGAAGCCCGCGCTCAAGCTTGGTACATCAGCACTGGAGAGAGTGTTGATGTGCTCTGGCTTGATGACAATGGTGTGTTTCTAGTCCACCCTTGGCACGTCCATTGCTAACACAAACTTTATTTGCTATCGACAGACGATAATAACTATGTCTACCGACTCCACCCCTATGTTAGTGTCACAAGCAAGCTTCTTGTTTTCTCTGCCACCGGAAGCCTTCCCAAAGGGTCAGTGAATGGGACGATGGAGCCGTTAATTCCAGTGGTAAGTATTGGTTAAATTTCCTGTCCCTGAAAGATTCAGACTTCTCAAACTTCCCTTTCCCCATTCAGAAACTTTTGTTTGAGAGTATTCCGGATGTGCCTGCCAAACCGGAACCAGCGCCCGCGCCGGTCAAAGCGTGAAGCGCAACATTGACGATATGCTGTCTGCCCTCAACCAAAGTTCTACCCTTCACTCCTTCTTCTTTTTTCTCTTCTTTGTACCACCACTGTTGAATATACTTCATGTTTGATTCACATTCGAGAGTGAAGTACGATATAGTACATCTTCGATTCTATCTCCGCGAACTCCTCGATCGGTCCGATCACTGGCAGCCCTCTCGGTGGTTCATTTTACTAGAATGAATAAACATAACAGTCTTTCTTTCTACCCTATCCACCGTTTATCTGTGTCCAACAACCGCCTTCAATATCTCAGTGTTGCAACCCAGGATACCCTCTATCTGAAGCCTAAGTGGTTGTAAGGTTCGCGCGACTGGGAATATAAATATCCAACATGTTAATCGCCGAGTGCGAGATGCGAATTTGAGTGGTGGTGAGCAAGTGGAGATATAACAAGCATCAAAATCATGTGTGTCATAGAGCAATTCGGAACATAGCTCTGTGCTCTCCTTGTCAGCTACCATCATCTCATCCTCACCCTCCACCCCCCTAGATGCCGTGAACATAATATTCCTTCGTTTGACGGAATCTTGATGAGGGAAAGACGACACGAGAGATCGTTAAAGATTGTCGAGATAAATCTATAAATCAACAGTAAATAGAAGAAACGCGCATCACGCCGAAAGAGTATATTCGACATCGCTGTTCAACGTATGGTTAGACATCAACGTCAACTCCAAACGACAAATTAGATAAAAAGAACGGACCATACTAGCTACCTTAATTTAAATAAAGTCTAAGTCGCTGCGTTTGATGGCCTTTTCGAGGATAACCATACCAGGATATGACGATCCTTGTAACATGATGTCTCTGTGGACATTTCTGAGGAAGAAGGTCAGATTCTACCTCTGGCAATAGGGGATATCACACCCTGCTGTTTTGAGGAGTGTTTCAGTGGCTGTTTTTAACGGTAAAACAGGTAATTCTCAGAAACCGTTCCAGAGCTGTTTCTGAGGATTAAGCTGTTTCACCACTTGTTTTGCACCTGTTTTGCTTGTGCGTGGTTTTTCAGCCCACATCAATTTGATCAAAGCAGAAACTGACACCAAAACAACTTTACAAAGTGGGGGTATCACACCTCTACTCTGTTTTTGAGTATTCTGCCTTTTCAAAAACCAACAGCAAAACAACCCTTGAAACAGGGTTGAAACAGTGGGGTGTGATATCCCCTAATAGGCGAAGGTACGCACCTATTCCAACATAAAGAGATTTGCTGCGATGTTTAGTAACTTAAACTGGTTAAAATAGAAGGCATAACCGATTATAATCGACCAAAGCTCCTTCGACGGTATGGTTGTAGAGGTTCATCATCACGGCGTTGAACATCGATATCTGGGCGGCGTAGCAGGGGTTGACTGGCGCCAAAATATCAGGACATAAGACATATCGGTATACAATAAATAAAGTATAACTCACGACGAAGGGAAATTCCCAATGTACGAATCTTGATGCAAATAGTACACCCAAGCCAATCCTTCGTACTTATTGGCGTCGGTGGCTATTTAATATTCCTCCTTGCTTGCCAGCACGAGTGTTGGGCTGTCCCGTGTTGAAAGCACCGTTGCATTGGCCCGCCATCTAGAGCTTAAGCAGAGATTGGCTTGTTTTTTTTGGTGGAAGTAAACATGAAAGCTGCTGGTGTGGTGACGAAAAGACCAAGAAAAGACGACCCGGCGGTTGCACTTATCAAGTCTCTAGGTCTATGTCTGAGTTTCTTTTGTGGAACAACCATTTCATCCCCTTGCTTTCTTTGTCTGTTGTTGAGCCAACCTTGATAATTGATGGTCGTTTGATCTTGGAGTGGTCATGGATATTGAAATCAACAGCTTACATGACCTGTGGTGGAACACTTTTGACATGTGCTCAGGGTAGTAGTTGTATTACTCCTGTGAAAATGAACCATCCAAGATTTGACTAATAGGGCTTCTTCTTCAGCTAATGGCATTTCCACTGATACCATGGAATCAATGTCTTCTGGAGTGATGCAGTTTGGATGGAGTTTTAAAAGTATGTGAGCATGTGGTGAATCTCTCTTTTGAAACTTGATGACAAAAATTTTATAAACAGGGGGATCTGTGGATGGAAACATCACAGATAGGCATGCCATTATTGCAGAGAGTTGTGCATGGAAGACATGAATTACTACAATGGGAATATCAACCCACATTTGACCCATGTGCAATCACTCAGGGATTTCAGGCCAATTAGGTTTTGCCATAACTGTAATGAAAAAAAAGTGGGATTACCAAGCACTGATGTTATTGCCAGTGCATCAGATACTTGTTCTGAAGACCATCTCCTGCTCCCAAGAAATGACAATGGGAGATATATATTGGATGAGGCATCTACTTCCATTACACCCACACAGGAAGCACCAAGGGATTTTCTGCTGAGAAAAACATTAAGCAGATCTTAGAAGCCAACCCCATTTCTTCAGTGTTTTCCCAAATGTTGAAGGAAAACCAAAAGAAGACCAACATTTATTAAGGTTTTAACACAATTCATGGGAAAACACTGAAGAAATGGGGTGCATTTTTTAGGTTTTCCCAGTGTTTTCCGCTAGGAAAACCCCTCAATGCCTCCAGTGCCATGAGTTCTGTGTCCTCTCTCCTGATGCATGGCTGATTGGTTCGAATATAAGAAAGATGGCAATTGATCTCTGTTATTGTACAAGGAAGACTTTGAACATACATGCTCAGGAGCAGGGAAATGAGGCGGGATAACCAAACAAGGAACCCAATCACCATTGCTGAGATGGATGTAGCGGTCTTAAGCATGCACTCTGTCATCAGCAGTCAAAGCCTAAAGGCAGAGGAGCTCTTAGTGCACCTCCAACTGGGAGTTTCTTGCTGGGAGGCTAGTGGGTCTTGAGAGTTGATAACAATTGTGGATACCTGCGGTTGACAATGTTTGGGAGGGATTTAGGGCTAGAGCGGATAACATGACCGGTGATACCACAATAGAGGCTGAAATTCTCTCTCATTCGGCGTTCATGCTCTTCTTGCGTGAGGCAACCGCAACCAATCAGGAAACTATCGACCTCCATGGGGGGGGGGGGGGGGGGGGTTTCTTCATGGCCACCTGGTGTAATGGCAACATGTTTGACTTCGATCATCTTCTGTTCAATATTATTGCTGGCACTGATATCAAAAGATTACAGGTTTGTCACTTTGTCCTTAAGCTGAAAGTAAAGGCAGGACACCGACCGATAAAGGGAAACCGTTCCGAGGTGAGCTATACTTATATCTGAATCTCTATTTGTCTCTTTCAATATTATTTCGTATTTTTACTTCTGATGCTCGTGGGACTCGACGGCTTTCTAGTCATTTGGAAATACAAAATATCTCAAGGCTGAGATTCTCGGTAAATTTGGTCGAACTTGCCGGTTATCGACTCTGCAGATGATGAAAGGATACGTAAAAGAGAGTAAATGATATTCTGAGAGATAGATTCGAAGTTGAGATCGCAGAGCTGCATACTTATATCGTATTTCGTTAGTCATTCTCGACAGTGAGTCAAAAAATGAAGTATATTCAACAGTGATAGTACAAAGAAGAGGAAAGGAACAAGAGATGATTTGTTTAATTGTCTATTTGTTTCGGAGAAAGAAAGAGATGCTTGTTTGGGTTATGTTTGGTTTGCATGGAAGGTAAGGAAAGAAGAAAGGGAATGAAGGGCCATAGAAGGGTCTAGGGCAGAATGCAAGCGTCAATGGTATTCCTCAGGTGTCGGCCACATCTGGAATAGCCTCAAACACGAGTTTCTGAATGGAAAAAGGGATCGTTTGAGAACTTTGAATTATCCAGGAACGGAAAAGTAAACCAGCACTTACCACCGGAATTAACTGCTCTACCGCCCCATTGACTGACCCTTTGGGAAGGCTTCCGGCGGCAGCGAAAACAAGGAACTTGCTTGTGACACCAACATAGGGTTGGAGACGGTAGACATAGTTGTTATCGTCTGTTGCGCACAAATAAAATTTGCGTTAGCGTTGGACGTGCCAAGGGCATACTAGAAACACACCATTGTCGTCAAGCCAGAGCACGTCGACGCCTTGTCCAACATTGATGTACCAAGCCTGAGCGCGGGCTTCCGTGGGGGTGAAACTAGTAGCTGAGACAGTGGTGTTACCATTGTCCAAGGTGTTGACCAAGGTAACAGGGAAACAGCTGGTCGCCGAAAACAGAAAATAAAGCAAAAAAATGCAATTTAGACGGCGGGTCAAGTAAAAAGGTAGTATATAACCCACTCCTTAGGTTGGTTATTGAGCTTGCCAGCGGTTGACCTAGCGACAGCAAGCCAGTGCGATGAATCATCTGAGTTGAGAGTGATGTTGTCCGCCCACAAGGCAACACCATCGGTTAGGGCCGTAACCCTAACATTGAGTGCAGCGCTGTAATCCTCCGTGGTGGTCAACACAGCATAGGTGTTTTTGGTGCCAGCGGAGTTGGAAAGGTAGACTCCGTGGCTGTTATCAATTGTAAGGTCTGCTTTGAAGACCCTAAGACGACCGGTTCTACGGAGAGCAAAAAGAAAGACAATTAGAATATTATTGTTTGAGGGTCACTTAACCCTTTGTAGTAGTAAGACATACTGGTATTGTTTCTGAGAAGCGAAGGGGGCCATTGTTTGAGGGTGTGTATGAGGAGTACTGGTGTGCGAAGGGGCTGCTGGTGAACGGATGGTTTGACTCACTCGTTTACAACCCTCTTTTATACGTTAAATGACTCGCAGGATTTACTCGCATTACTCACCAAATTTCTCCCTCAGAACCGTTCACCTGCACACTCAAATGTGCACATCGAGGCATCTACAGAGTCCACCTCCAGAATCGCGTAGGTTAGCAGCATTCCTCTGGAAAATATTTTTCTTTTCAGTTGGGATCTCTTCGATGTCATCCGAATGCCCTGATCCTGACATACGTAGCCGGACCAATTTCTCGGTTGCCTGCTTTAGGATTATTGAGATGTGTTAATAAATTCGAGTTTCATAGAGGGATTCACTTGTCGGTCTCGCGATGTACAGCAAGAACTGTCAGTGTGCTGCAGCGATGTAAGAAACGTGTAATCTATAATGCCTCGGGAAACATTACCCGATAGCTGACAATGCAACTGACGAGGACGAGATGTCTCGACGCCGTCCCAAAGGTCACTTGGCGTCATCATTGGGTTTTGGCAACTCTCTTTTGCCAAGGCGTTCAACGGTGATAGTGAAATTCCGACTCAATGCACAGCCGTCCCAAAGGTCACTTGGCGGTATTAGACACTTTGTGCAAAAACCAGGGCGCTCCTGTGTGGCTAAATTTCGATATGCCGCCATGGCTCTCCTGTGGCTCCACATAGTCTCATCGCCGCATTTGGAGTCACAGTGGAGCCACAGTTATGGTGTGGAGCCACAGCGACACATTAAAAATAACGACACAGGAGCGCTAGTGTTGCCCATGGCTGGCTACGGTTGGCTAGCCAGCCAATCGAACGGCTCCGGCTCCGACTGATGGCTGAAAATAGCCGAGCCAATAAATACCAGCTCGGCTTGGCTTGTAGCCGGCTATAAGCCGGCTAACTGTCTGTAAAATGCCCTTTGGCTATTACAACGTATCAGATGGAACCAGGAATACGCCAAGGTTCTCTATTGTCAAATAATGATATTTCTAGGTATTATTGTGATGTCAAAGGTGAGGAGAACATTAAAGGACCGGTAATTCAGCGGGCATGCGTAAGTGGGAACAATCGCGTGACAAT
The DNA here is from genome assembly GCA_000827215.1 of Sphaerobolus stellatus SS14. Lineage (NCBI taxonomy): Eukaryota > Fungi > Basidiomycota > Agaricomycetes > Geastrales > Sphaerobolaceae > Sphaerobolus > Sphaerobolus stellatus. Next base: position 1,897,800 of record KN837083.1, read on the forward strand.
GTCACATATACGTGAGAACCGTGACATGTCACTATGCCTCACCTGTTCAGGCTCTCCATACGCTATTTGAATGGCATCTCGCAGGTTATGGTCCCCGAAGCTTTTCTAATGTGTTAAGAATATATATATAATCCTCAATATATTAAATTTGAATGGTTTAGACTAATCACAGAAAACCTCTAGAAATATGGCTAAAGCCGGCTGAAGCCGCTCGAAGGTGGCTCTGGAGCTGAGCCGAACCAATTGGACCGGCTTCTCCAAAACCAGCTATGGTTGGCTAAAAATGGCTATGGCTGTCGGTTTAGCCGGAGCCGAGCCAAGCCATGGGCAACACTAAGGAGCGCCCTGGCTCCTGCATAAAGTGTCTATTATTAAGTCTAGCAACTCTCCTTTGCCAAAGCGTTCAATCTTGGGGCCTGATTTCCGATTCAGTTCTGATGTCCTTTCTACAGTTCGAGAAGGAGGGCTGTCCCTGCGGAGAAATGAGATGACAGGGTTCCTTTCACAGAAGGTCGCTCAGATGTAGGAAGTTTTAATTCAATGAATGGATAAAATCCCGTACTATTTTTACAGCAGCCTTGAAACATTACCCAATAGCGGACAAAACTAAAGAGGAAAACACCTTCGGAATGTGACGACGAAGCTGGAGTCCAGCCGTCGCAAAGGTCGCTTGACGGTATTATTAATGGACGAATAAAGGTACCCTAAAACATTCCTTAATTAGGACACATGTATTGATCCTGCAATTATAACTAATCTTCGTTTGACCCACGTATCACTGCATTCGATTAGAATCTGATGTGACCGATGTCTTCTTGAAGAAGTCCCTGTGGCTCCGGCGGATGAGACGGAAATAAGAACCAGTAATAGTAGCATTCTAATCTATGCGCCAATGTTTGTGGATGGGCCCTTCTAGTGGTTCTAAGAGGGGTGTTCGCAGGTTCACGAGGACGTCGTCGTCGACTCGCAGAGGTCATTGTCGTCGTCGTCTCTGCTATGTGAGCCATCCAAGACGACGAAAAAGTATCAAGTATGTATTGTAGTGTGGACAAGTAGAATAGATAGGAGACATAGAGACATCCTGTTGACTGACGATAAAGCGAAGAACGGCGGCGTGACGAGGAACATGTCGCACGTGCTGACTCATTCACCGCTCCGCCAACGTCCTCTATGTCTTCAACGGTCCTTACTCCTCACAGCCTCAGGCTTCATTAATTTATTCTCTACCATCCATCCATCACCGCTTTTTCAGTCGCAAAAGAACCTTCCGACGGTAGACATCATTAGATACTTGTTATCGCAGCGACCCTTAATTCGTAGCCGTCTAGATCTGTTCATCTCAACGTAAGCACATTTCTGGATCGTCCAACGAAATGGAACGCCTTCGCTAAAGCTTTGCACGCAAGTCCAAGGCCAGCCAAGCGTCGAATACGGGACAGCTCAACACAAGTACCGACAAGCGAGGATAGCCACGACAGCAGCTATCGAAGTCAATGCGAAGAACTACTGGGCGAACTGTCGTGCATTCGGATGTGGCCGTATCTGACCCGGTTTGCTCGACGTATGTTTGGATCCTACTTGAGTACCTTGGCATCAGCGCGAATATCAAGGTGTGGAGTCGAAATGGACGGCGCTTCGTCAACCCTTGTACGTTCGGGATGGCGCAATATAGTGAGTTTGTTCATTGAGTATGTCTAACTTCGATACGACGGCAGCTGCATTTGGGATACGAGTGCCGGATGAGTGTTAATTGAATTGCGCTTCTCGCTCAGGTGCCATCACATTATCCCGGTGTCAAGTTTAGCTTTGATCCGGAGGTGGCCTCTCAAGCCGAAGTTCGCTTCGCGGAGTGCTGTCGTGCAGGATATTCTGGGTGGGGAAATAACATGCGGAGAGAAAGACGACTTACCAAGGTATGACGTTCATGCACATGCACCTTTTCCTGCCAATACAAAAAAACTGACTGCGTATCAATCGTTATTCCTTATCCATCTAACCTGTCTCACGGCCACGATCCCGATCGCAGCTGCTGTCAACAAAGCAACGTATTTTGTCCATTCATTGAATCGAAACCTCCTAAATCAGAACGGTCTTCTGTGAAAGGAACCTTGTCACCTCTACAATGCTGGCAAAATTCTCATCGGAACACTACAACCTAAGCTACTAGCCAGCAGGACTGTCGCCGACCATGAGAAAGCTAAGGTAAATAATAAAGATTGAATCTGGCTTCCAAAATTCTGACTCTGACATTATCCGTCAGTGATTGCATTTTTGCCAGTTGACTTCCGTCAGCTCCCTGAGAGCATTCATGATGATGTTGCGGCCTGTTGCGGCCGCTGCGTTTGGTATAAGATTGCCTGCCGTGTTCATTGAGTAGTGCTTCGCCCTCGGATGCCATCACATTCTCCCGATGTCAAGTCTGGAGGTGGTTTCCTATGCGGAATTCAAGGAGTGGAGTGTTTACGTGCAGGATCTGCCGGGTCGAGGCATGCCATACGGAGAGAAGGGCAACTTCCTAAGGTACATCGTTCATACGTATGCACTTTTCTCTTGCGAATGCAAAGGAACTGATTACGTGTTATACGACACAACGCAATTTCTGCAGTCTTCCAAACTCTCCTTTGCCTAAGAATCCCACTGGGTGTAAGGACACATTCAGCCTCGCCTTGCTTGGAGCTTGGAACCTTGTCTCTATATTATAGAATGCCGGCAAAATACTCTTCGGATCACTTCTCCGCAGGTACAACCTAATCGGAAGAATTAAGACGTCAGGACTGCGTCGGAAATGAACCCTCACAGTTAAACGCCTTGCCGAAGGAGTGTTGCCAAATCGATTAATACCGTCAAGTGACCTTTGCGACGGCTGGGCTCCAGCTTCATACATAGTCACATTCCGAAGGTGGAGACATCTGGTCCTAGTTAGTTACATTGTCGGCTATCGGGTAACGTATCCTGAGGCGTTATAGATTATATACTTCTTTCATCTCTGCAG
>KN837084.1:7620-29299 GCA_000827215.1 Sphaerobolus stellatus SS14
TAAGGAAGCCCACATTATATTCAAGACAGGAAAGAATTGAGATGGTTATTTTGCCTCTGAGGATCTTCTGAGACAGGTTGAGAATGCAATTGATATCTTTGAGCAAAAAACCAAAGGTTGGGCTATAGGCTTATTTTTATTTGACAATGCTCCCAACCACCAGAGAAGAGCTTCAGATGCTCTTTCTGCATGAAAAATGCCAAAGAATCCTTTGCATGGGTGGACTCACAAGAAAGGTGGTTTACAGATGTGCCTGGGACAACTTCCTAATGGCTCCTCTCAAGATTTTTATTTTCCAGAAGACCATCCTTTGATGCCAAGTTGGTTTAACTGAATGGAGCAGATAATTCATGAACAGGGATTATGGCCAGTGAAGGGACTTAATGCTCAATGTGAAGGTTTCAAATGTGAACTGGGAAGAATTGATTGCTGCTGCAGAAGGCTCCTATTTACCCAGCCATCCTTTTTTAAATAAAAGTCAGAGCTTGAAGAGCTGATCACATTTTGAAACAATATTTGTGATTTCTATTCCAAATTCCACTGTGAACTAAACTGCATTATTCAGCATCACCACCAACTGAAAATATGAAGGAGATGCACATGAATGTTATGCAGCATTGGATAGTGTTCCATTGATTCAAATACAAGGTATATTTAAATCTTAATAGCTTCTAAAACACTCAGACAAACTTATATAATAACTTAGATATGCAAATTGCTCACCAAAATTAATGGATGCATACATTGAAGGTCTCACTGGAGCTCAGGCTGCATGGGCTGCTTGGGAATACTGTGACTATTGTGTTTTGCCTGAAAATATCCTAAAAAAAATGGGGGAAGTTTAGACTAAGGCTTTCTAATTTTCTGTATTTTTTGTTTTGGTAGTTACTACATGAAATATGACTGGATTTTATTTTTTTTCAGCCAGAGGCCATATTTGGTGCTAAGTGCCTGCTTACATAAAGGTGCAGGATCTGCATTTCCCATATCTTAGCTGCAAGGCTTCAGGACAGTGTGGGAGCTAGGGCTCGGCACTGTAACTGTATAGACCATTTCTATGGCACCAAAATATGGCACCCATAACTGTTCCATGGAACAGTTTTGCAGATTTGGCCGTAATACAGTATGGTACCAGATGGTGGTGTATTTGGACCATATGAAATACAGCAATGGAAATGGCCTGTATGGGTTTTTGGCTAATAATGTCTTTGCCAATAGGAAGCATTGGTGTTTCATCAATATTGCGAAGTGCTGGCTCTTGTTGCTTGGTAGTGATATTGTGAGAGGCTGAAAGTGCTTGCTTGTGAAAGATGATTTCAAAATCTAGACCTGTTTGTTAGAACCATAATGAAATATCAAGTAACTTTAACATTTTTAACTTATCTCAAGTTAATTCCAAGATGCCATAGTCTCAGAAGCATCACTTCCTCCCCTGTTCTCACTGCCAGTCTCATTCTGAACACTTTCACAATCTCTTCTGAGTCAAAGGACGGCCTTGAATGGACTCATTGTGATCTAGTTACTTGTTCAGTATGAAGAGAAGCTTTATCTGTCTCCTATAGAGCATTGTTTCAAGATTTTAGCAAGCCATACACCGTATTGAGCCGTAAATGACCGTAAATGGACCATAACTGTTCTGTCAAGCAGGCAGTCAGCCCACTGTACGTTACGAATATGGTACTGACTATGCCATAATTAACCATACACTTTATGGCCGTAACTGTTTACAGTATGGTGCCACGCCCTAGTGGGAACCAGTGGGAAGCGATTGGGAACCAAGGTTTTCATAGTCTGGCTTTCTGTTGACCCCCTACCATACGGTTCCCACACATGGTTCACCCCCTATGGCTAATTCTGGTTTGCAAGAAGAATAGATTAACGGTGGCATGGAAACTGGAATTAAGCGCCGGACAGGCATGGAAAACAAGGTTTCCACATGCTGGCGACGCAGCAGTGAAAAAACTCAGTGATCCATGCAGCCAATCACACCCTATGAGTGGAGATTCTCTAGGGTACCCTAGGGATGAAAGAATATACATAGGTTCACTTGCGAGAGAATGTTTGAATGCACAACCAGCCCATTCAGCGGTAGAGAACTGGGAAATGAATTGTAGATGCTCTCAAAGCCCCCAGAAGAAGCATGTACAGTATTTTAATGGGCATGACCTTCTCAAGACTTTGGAGAACATTCTACCCTCTGGTGCATTTTGTTGTACCCAATCTTGAAGTCCATTCATTTCCTAACCTTGGTACTAGTTACATTGGGTCATAGGTTCTTCCTCTTGTTCATCTTTGGAGGTACACTGAGTTACTTCCAATGAGGATAAATTCTTAAGAAGAGTTGGTGAATATCATCACATAGCCAGAAGAACTTGACAGTGAGAAAGCAACACATAGCTGCTTGAGTCAGAATAATGATGACTCAAAGAATAGACATTGACGTTAAGATAATTGATGAATAGAATGCATCATGATGTCGCAAAAATCCAAGACATCTAGCAAGCTATATAAAGAAATCATATAGCTGACAATTCATATAAAGGACCAAATAAAGACCTGACAACGCCTGGTAAAGTTTTATTGACTCCACAGATTCTTTACATAGCTTTCCAGGTGTTTTGGATCGTTGCGACAGAGGTTCGATAGATTGCTGAATATCAAGTTCTGGTTGTATTTATTTATCAATGAGTCCATCATTCAGCAATAAATAGCTGCAGTAGGATTACATATCACCTGATCTTTTATCCAGTCACCTTCTTTGACATATTATAAGTTAAAAGCTCTTTGAGAACTGATTTTAAGTGCGCAAGAAGCCCTGATGCTCAGTTTGGTTGAATAATGCCTGATGGGCCTTGCATTAGCGTATTCAAGGAGTTTGTAGTCGATTAGTACCATTTGACTTCTCTGCCTGGAAACACCCATGGTGATTGATGAGATCTATGGTAACCACTACTTAGCAAGAGGACAGACCCCAGAGTCCTTGAGCAAAATGGGGATGGTCAGTCCATCCAGCATCCTTCCTTTCCACTCCAGGCCGTCACCTATTTACTCCCTAATAGGCCCAAGATGTCCAATTACAAGCTGAACCTAATAGGCCTTGCCATAGGAGAACCTTCATAGAACCTTGGCAACCCCTGCCACATTATTTATAGTCTACTGTGAACATTCCATAATCTTCCCTATGAGCACTCAGTAACATTAGGGAACCTTCCGTCCATTACCAATCAAGATCTGTATAAGTTTCCTTGACCTCACTTAATCTTCATCCCAGCATTGTGAAAGTTCAGTCACCTTCTCATTATCTTCCCAAATATTATTGCCCACCCTATCATCCATATTGATAATTCACCATAGTTCTCATGTGTAGTCTTTAAGTAGCTTATACTAATAATGTATGCACCTAATACTCCCACACTAACAGGCTAGTTAGGCAGTGCAAGGGACCACGTAGCGCAGGCTAAGATGCCTGCTTGGCTCGATATCCTAGATCAACAAAAAAACTAGTTGACCTGGAAGGACTTTGTAATAAAAAGCTAAACATGTGGCTTCTATGTGGCTCCAAATGCAGGGATTACTTGTGGAGCCTTAGTGCAGCCTTCAATTGAGTCACCAGTGTGCAACAAAAAAAGCTACATGTGGCTTTGCACAAGGTCTCTATTTAAGCCCTCAATGGCTTGGACCATCCCATCAACCCTTTCTCTTTTCATTATCCTCTGCGATGCTTTTTGAACCTCTCTTCACTGCTGCTGTGTTCACGCTGTTAACTTCACCCCTTTCAGCCTATGTAGTTGTAATCTCAGACAAGAACAATGACAATCTTACTCATATTGTGAGCACATTACCTATTGGCTGCTATATCATCTGTACTCATTCTTGCTGCTCAGATGAATCTACAAACCCCTCCTTACTGTCAGTTGACACCAATATCTTGTATTCTGTACTGAATGCTTGCCTCCTTCCTTGCCTTTTCTCTAGTCCGTCACTGCCAGGGTTGTGCATGGTACAGATGCTGCACTGACCAAGACTGTGCTGGTGAGTGCTGGTGTGATATAGTCCCAGGTGAAACCACTGGTGTACGTAGAGTTACTATTTTCAAGATGATTTTACTGATTTCAATTTACTTCCTGAAATAGGAATGTGCTGACTGAATATAACAACTCGGACAGGATATTTCTTGAATTGTTTTGTATTTTGTACAATACTGCAGTCTTTGTGCTATGTTCTGCTATCCTGTCCTATGCCTATTCCCCTCTGTTTTGGGTGCCCTAATCTGCCCTGACCCCTCGTTTAGGGTCAGCACTCACCCAGATTGTTCCCTTTTTGTTCTCATGCCCTCCGCATGCCCTCCAAACCCCCGGTCCCAGATGGGTCCCAGGCTCGTCCCAGGCCGGCCCATCCTCCCACAGCCCCTTTAACCCCTGCTGTGCCCATTTCATCCTTACTTTCCGGTGCCTCATACCTATTGTGAGTTCCCTAGAAAAAGAATGGAGTTGATGACACTCAGATCTAAGGGTCTAGCCCCCAGGTTATTGGACCCTGGATACATGGAGATATTTTTAGTTAAACACTGACACCACCCCTTCAAGCTGTATGGCACCATTTGCATGTGGCTAGCTGTGTGATGGGGAATACAGATAGGAGCCAGGGGAGCAGTCCCAATCAAAATCAAGAAATACAACCAGAACTTGCAAGAGCATAGTGAAGAGGTGAATGGAGATCCCATCCAGGAGCAGGAGCAGCATCACAGTGAAGAACAGTCTGATTACTTTAACATTGAGAGTGAAGATAGTGAACATGTCTAGTTGGTATATTGTAATCAATTTAGCCAATAATATCACTACAGTCTCCTTTCTTCATATCTGAAATTGACACTTTATACACCCACTATATCACCCCAAAGTATTCCAATAAACTTGCAATTTTTATATCTCAAGAACCGGTCCACCATTTTTCTTCAAAAATGGCTCAATCTTCATGAAATGAGCAGGGCTACAACATATAAAAGAATCAGCACGAAATATGTGCTTTCATTTGAGCTATGTAACTCCCCCAGGCTATAGAATTATGTATAACTTCGCTGGCAGGAATTCCATCAATGTCAGGTAATGCTAGCATTCCAATGTGCACTTCTGGTTCAGTTTTCTGTCTTCATGCATTTGCCATTTGACCGAATATCTTGTGAACAACATGGTACTTCTGACACCCAAATTGAGAAAGCCAAGCTTTGTAAAAGGCCATGTGTTACATTAAACTGTAATTAACCTTCACTTTCCAATATACGAAGAGTGCTTAAAATGAGTGATAATTATTATTGAAATCTAACAACCAGAAAAAGGACAGCTTCAGGCTTGGCATACAGGTTCAACAACATGGTACATCAAATTCTACAACAATTTAAATTCCGCTCCCTTGCGGATTTTAGAGCCTGAAGTCGGGGACTGGCATGTAACAACATGCCGTTACGATAATATATGAGACCAACCCTATATGGTAAAATCTTCTCAAATTATCTAATTCTATCTAGCAACTCCTGCAGCCCGAAGGTAACCGGACACTTTTTAGACAACGCTTAATAAGTAGTCACAGAAGGACCAACATCGCCATGAAGCTGATCCGACCGCGGAGCTGTGCCACGGGTTGCCTCGCATCGAGTAAGCTCCACTTATGCCTCAATATGGAATCTAATTTAATCCCAAGATCAGATCTTTCTTACTCACGGAATATCGTTACCGTCTTCTTTGCCTGAAGGGCATGCCAACCTATGACAACCCTTGACAGCCTGCTAAGTATACATAGAGTTTCCATTACACTGAAGGTTTTCTCAACATAGGTAATTCGTGGAGATTTGGAAAATGACCATACTCCAGCACGATCATTAGACAGTTTGTGCAACAGCCCCGGCGCCTCTGCGGGGCTATTTTTCATTGTGCGCGCACCCCACTGCACCATTATAAACGGCGCGGAGCGGCGTGGGTTAAAAATGGCGTGGTGTACGGCTTCACCGGCATCGCGCCAACACCACGGCAACACTACGTGAGCGTGGGAATTCGCCCTACGTATCCGGAACAGCTGTAATCTGCGCCTTTAGAGGAATGTATTCAGAAAGCCTTCAGGCGGACGAATATCTAGTAACAGCTTGTTCGTTTATATTGAGATGTTCTCCGGCGATACAGAAAGTTCGAAGGAAAATGTTCACGTGCGGTATGTTGATACAGTGTATATTTGATCTTTAAACTTACTTATTGAGGTGAAGACTTGGTCGTAATATTTGTTCATGGTATTTGGCCGAGACCCTTGAGCATCAGTCATTCGACGGGAGTCAACGAGGGCTGTATTTCATGCATTCTCTCTCTTGTTTGAGCTTACTGACAATATAGAAAGCTCTATACGTTATTCTCTCGTTCAGATGACATTCGGTAGTGTCATGAAGTTTAATGATAACACGTATGACAGCAGGAATTCAAAATAATCAGAAGAATGAAAATCCAAACACCGAAAAATATTACACAGCCAATACTACACCCAAATAAAATACGTTACTTCGATGATGTTATGCCTACTGGTATCTGGATAGCCTTTGGCAAATCTTATGTTTCATTGCGCTGAAGCTCATTTTTCTGTGCGGTTCAGTCTAAATTATACGCAGTCAATAATGGAATTGAACCTTTTGAAAATGATTTGTGTATCTATCTCTGAAAACTATCGCGCCCATCGAGTCCAATTCATGATGATCAGCAGAAGTCGATGCTTCACCAGGAAGACAATAATATGCGAAAGTTGCCAACTCCTGAGTCAAAGCTCCATATTGAATTTGTTGATAGATCTGCCAGTTGACCTTAGTACCTCCGGTGCTACACATTCAAGTCCATTCGTTACATCAAGAGTCGAGTTGCGCCGAGTTGGGAGTTGCTCTTTCATTGCATCAATATCAGCTGGCGTAGCAAATTCGAATTCAAGTATAATGCATCATGTTGTAACTCCACGCACGAAGCTGATATCGATGTTTCGGTGATGAATGAGAGGCGATGGGATAAGAGCATATTAGGTAGAAAAACAATGTATTTACATAGCGAGTCTCACCTCACCATAGCTGCGCCTTCAATTGCCCCGTAGAACATGAAATAAATCGCCGTACTGCCTAGTAAACTACCCCAGACCTTGTGAAACTATATAAGATGCATACCTAGATATCACGGTTAGATGAAGGGATCTCCTTGCAAAATTCGAAGGATAGGTAGTTCCGATGGGTCGTCATAAACAGGAGAATGTGGCATGCGCGGGACTGGCACATGCGGCGAAAAATTCTACAATAAATAGGTATAAGCTATATATCGTTGTATGAGGATCTATACCCTAAATGAATGGCAAAATCACATGATTCCTCATGATTCCACATATCTTAGGGCTTCACGAAAAGCGTCGCTCACACATCCTCGTTTGTGCTCTGATTGAGTCAGACTGATATGTTTGATCGAGGAGATAGGCTGCTTCTACGACGGTTATGGAGCATGGCACCGTTGAGATCATGCGGGAGGCGGCGGTGCGTGGCTGTATCCTAATGACGTCGCCACAACGGCGCTGTGCCACTACAGCCGTCCCCTCTGCCTCAGCGCATCCGTTCAGCGAGCTCGAGGGTATCCCCATCACCATTTGCATCGCATTCACCCCACACAATCTCAATACCCTTTAGGTGTACACAGACACCACTACGAATCGATGGACGAGCCTGCGGCGACAACGGTAAAACACATCTATCCGAAGTCAGTATTTCGTTTTTATTTGCGATTTATATTCATTTTACGCTCTTTACACTATCATACGCACCGCTCTCTCCTCCCTGTCCGACCCGCACGTGATGATGGCAACATCGCTCCTGCCTCCAATAGCCTCGCTGTCGCGACCACGCCTTCGCATCCCTAACCCACACATAGATAGTTCTTCCAACAAATGAGACATTATTGCGCTCCCTTGTTTTGTCCAAACTTCACCAGAGGGTTCAGAATCATGTTTCGAAACAGTATGTGAAACGACTGAAGCGAGTGAAACACCTCTGGAGCCGTTTCGGTCGTGTCGAAGTGGTTTCTACCCAGATCAAAACAGATTTTGAAACAAACTTAGAAATCGCCAGAAACGGCCTAGTGTGAATTCCCCCAATGCCGCCCAAGCTCTATTTCTATTTTGAAGAGTGGTGCATCGGTCTCCAAGTTCCACTGACCAAATAGTTCTCAATAAACCTTCAGAGGCTAAGTACTGGTATCCTATCCAAATGCTGCTGAGATATATTCCATATCATACAGCATGATATCTCCAGGCTATATCCCCTTCTCAACAATGTGCTGAGTTGAGTGTTCATTCTCGGATTCTCTGCGGAAATCAGTTGCACTCTTTGATTCAATATGAGAACCCATTAGTTCAATGACATTGTGAAAGTTGGACATTTCTGGGACTATTTAATGCTAGTTTCCTTCAGGTCTGCAAAACATTTATTGGGTGTTATGCCTGATAAATTGAATCTCTGGAATAATTAGTAAATACCTAATATACTTAATATTATTTGATGCTCAGGAGTCAAGATCCACACCGAGAAATCCTCTCAGATCCCTACTTAAAGTTGGAGTGCCATTAGGCTATGCTTATTCTATCAACTGCTGAGGAATTTCTCTGCTGTCGAGGTAGCTCAATGCAACAGGTTATGGTAATATTGGTAAATAAACACAGTTCCCATGGATATTGCTTTGCCTTCAAATATCAGAAAATCACAATCTTCAAGGAACTGAGCTGCTACACCAGTTGAGAGTATTTCGATTCTGATCTTTGTGGTATCCAATTCTCGGAAGCCCCTCATCTATCTTCCATTGATCTGAGGACAGATAAAATTGCTGCATTCAGGTATATAAGGGAGCAAGGAATCTGGGTAACCATCTCATTAACCATCCTACACCATTTACTTCCTATGGACAATGTATCTATTGCAGAATTGACACAGGAAGCCTTCTATTTGTATGTCTATATGGATCCATTCTCACATCCATGCTCCTGACAAGACTCATTTTGCAGGAGTGTATACAACTATGCTGACATGGCTGCACTAGGTAATTCATTACTATATATCAAATATATATCACAATTCTTATATGTATTAAAGCTTTGATAGTCTATGATACCCTTCTAACATTAGAAGATGAAGTTACTCTCATATGGAGAAAGAAGTTTGGCCTGGGTTCAATCCTATATCTTCTAGCAAGATACTGCCTTGTAGCATACATAAGCATTGAATATTGCCTTGACATTATAAATTATGAATCAATTGGCTCCTTAAAGGTATGACATTTTCATCTGCAACTTCCAAGTCTAGTTCTTACCTCCATGTAACTTACTTTCAGTAGGTGAATGCAGTCATTCCATAATGAGAATGACAAATCAAACAATATTCACACTCAGGCTTTTAACAATCTTAGTATGCCTAGGCTATGTTATAGAACTCGGATCTGCAATTAGTATCCATTGTATGTGGCAATAGTTTGCATTTATTTATAATAAGGTCTAATATACCAGGTTCAGCATTGCTAATTGGAAGAGCATATGCTATTTCAGGAGGAAAATTATCTGTGGCAGCTGGCTTAGGCCTGATACTTGCATCATATATTGGAATTGTAATCGTATGTCCTCTTATGTCAGAGTGCTAGACCTGCACTAACATTGAATCTCTAGAGCTTGCTTCTGCTGGGGTCAATTAATGCTTTTAATCCTCCAAGTGTATACTTCACTCTGTAGGTTCTGCAATTATTCAAGCTGAGATAAAGTATTAACATACAACTAGAGGTTAAAAAAAACCACTGTGATGAAACCACAGATACTAATGGCATCCTCCAGAGTCTGCAGGTGATATTATTTCCCTAATATCTGATGGCACAGTTATGGCAATTACAGTCTATTTTTCATGGACATTCATTAAACAGTCACACACTGTGCCTGGTATCAGTAGGAAAACTTTAACCACACTCCTCCTACAGCAAGGTGAATTCAGAGGGATTATTAGTAGCATTCAAGGCTGATCTATTACTTATAGGTGTTATTCGATTTGTGTGAGCTATCACAAGTTATCCCCAATGATTTCTATACCCATCATACTAATCAGGATAATATTGATATCAAATTTAGAAAGCTCTATATTAACTAAGGTTAGTGATGTTTTGGTAGTACTTAAACTTGGAGGTAAATAATGATATGCACATTTATTAGATTTTGAATGTAAGTAAGCTAATTTTGATCCTATATAATCACCTATCACCAATATAGCCATGGCTTGCAGGGTTTGATACTGAACTTGGGAATGTGTCAGTCTACATTTTTTGACATATTACCTCTATTAATCAACTATACAGTGTATCAACCATTCTTGTCTGCCAATTTATCCTTCAGCTCCGCAAGTTTGGCACAAGGGTGCAAACTGTTCCCTCTGTCAACATAGCATCAACTCCTGGTATCAGAGGAAGACTTCAATGCATACATGAAACTATTATTGAAGAATTTGGAAATTCTGGGATGGACTATGACTTGGAAATGGAAAATGACATGGCAGAATTTGAAGGAGATATCATGCCCTCTGCTAGTATTGATACAATAGTTCATATCACTGCAGAGGAATTCCCTTGGGCCATAAACCCTGTAGAAAACATCACAGGACCCTCAGAAATTGGGAGCAGGGCTAGGGGAGTTGAGGAAGAAGTGTGATCCTACACTAATTTATGAAATGACTAATCATGATTTGTGGTGAGTCAGATATCTCATTTTTGTTAAGAAGACGAGTGAATTTGACATTCTGGCATCATAGATATACCCACTCATTATTCTATTTCTTCCTAGTGAAGAGCTAGGAATTCCTTGAGACTCTATTATTTAAAGTTGGTCTGGCATTTTTTATAGTCCTGTCTCAATTATGTATATGAACCTTTGTATGATGGATGGGATGAGCTTTTATATATTCTTATCTCAATTATGTATATAAACCTTTGTATTCTGGATGGGAGTAGCTTTTATATATACCCTTGTGTCAGAATATCAATGGAACAACTGAAAAGGTATCTCTTAGGTGGCTTGGCCCCATGCATAGTGCATGGCCTTTGCTGCTGGCTGAAATTAGTAGAAGTCTTGATTATTTAGCTTGAGAAATTTTTTGGGTTTGGGATCTTCGAGTTTGAGGAAACTTTATAAGGGACATGTTCACAACATTAAAATTCATCAAATAGTTTGACAGTTTATCCATGTACTGCAATAAAGCATAAAGTACCAGTACTCATGGTGTCATACATCACCTGACCTGGGCTGACAGAAGAGAGCAATCTCATTGTGTATTCCAATGTTTCAATTCTGTCAACCTTACACAAGAGACCCCCTTGATGTTTGACCATGCGACGAAATTTTGTTCTAAACCAGATGCTCTAACTCATTGTCACCATTCACCAGATCTACAACAGTAGTCAAGAAACTTTGGACGAAGCATAGGATTTATACTGAGAAATATTCCCGGATATTACTAGTAAGCTTCCCTCTCCAGAATATTCATTCTTATTACTCACAATGTGTTTCAGTAGGCTCGTACCTGCGCCTGTCTTTCGCTATTTCACGCACTCGATTTCACCCCTTCACTTTCCTCTCCCTATTGAATCTTAATCAACTCCAAAAAAGAAAATTCCATCTTCTTTTCTCGTTCAGCTCTACTGAAACAGACTCTGTGTGCCTCGAAGGAAAAGGCTCCCAAAGCAGATGCACGTTCCATTAGCATCGGCCTGATGTGAATGGGATACTTACAAACACATATTTGGACAACATTACACAGTGCGCCGCTTTCGCAGTTCTTACAAGCCTCAGTGACAAGAAAGCAATATTTGTGGAGTTATGGAGATGGGTTTTCACGAGAGTTATAATAGTATGCGCTCCTTGTTAGAAAATGTAGTATGTTGCCTTTCACATGGGTATTTTTAGTATGCTATCAGTGACAGACCTCGAGAAAATAGGCCAGTCCGTGTCAGATCCATTTCGTTTCCAGGACACAATTCTGGCTCTGGAATTCTGGCATTTTATCGAAGTATTTATAATTAAATCCCCTCAATTACTCATTTTATTTTGCCGATCTAAGTTCCTTCGTTCGATCTCTCTCTATCAGGCCACTTCTTCCATTATTGACACTCCTCTAGAAACGCAGAAACTCACCCAATGAAAGTCCCACTCCGATTAATTTGCGCTTTTGGAGGAATCACAGCTTTGCATCTAAAGGGAGTGAGATTCCAAGTTTTCGAATCACAAATACGTTAGCCGTTCTATCAATTACCTCTCTTTTTGAAAGATGAATGAAATTTCATCCAAGCTGCCAGTGCAGTACTATCCCTTAGGCGGACGAATATCTACAACTTGTTCATTTGTGCTGAGAATTTCTCCGGTGATATAGAAAGTTCGAAGGAAAAGCTTTACACGTGGTATGTTGATACAGTCTATATTTAATCTTTAAACATATCGAGACGAAGACTTGGTCATAATATTGGCTCATGGTATTAGGCCGAAACCCTTGAGCATCAGAATCACTCGATGGGAGCCAACGAAGACCGGGTTTCAGGCATTCTCTCTCTCTGTTTGGGCTTACTGACGAATATAGTGTTATTCTCCCGTTTAGATGGCATTCAGTAATGCCATAAAGTTTAATGACAGCATGTATGACAGGTTAATGTCAGCGGAAATAGCGGAAATTCAAAAATAATGTGAAGAATGAAAATCCAGACACCGATAAATATCACATAGCCAATACTATACCCAGAGAAAATGCATTACTTCGATGATGTTATGCCTACTAGTATCCGGGCACCTTAGCAAATCTTATGTTTCATTGCCCTGGAACTCATTTTTCTGTGCGGTTCAGTCAATTGAACAATCAACAATAGAATTGAATTCTTTGAAAACGATTTGCCTGCCCATCTCTGAAAGCTATCGCGCATATCAAATCCAATTCATGATGATCAGCAGTTCGATGCTCCACCAGGAAGACAATAATATGCGGAAGCCGTAAATCGAACTTTCGAGCCGAAGCTCCGCGTTGAATTTGTTGATGGATATCTGCCAATCGACCTCAGTACCTCCGGTGTTAAAATTCAAGTACATTCGTTACAGAAAGAGTCATGTTGCGCCGAGTTGCGCCGTGCTTTCATTGCATCAACATCAGCTGGCGTCGCAAATTCGAATTCAAGTATAATGCTTCGCGTTGTAACTCTACGCACGAAGCTGATGTCTCGCTGATAAATGAGAGGCAATGTGATAAAAATATACATCAGTAAAACGTACCACGCGCGCTAAACTCCCCATAGTGTTAGGTAGCACTAGATAGCACTAGGTAATGGCGGATTCGCTAATCGAAGCTAAGAGTCGGTATATAGACTATATACCACAGCCTATCGCTCCTAGCACAGGCGCTAAACCGGATTCTGTGTCAACTTTCCTGATGTACTAGGTAAAACAATGTATTTACATAACGAGTCTCACCTCACCGTAAATTGCCACGTACATGAAATAAGTCGCCGTATTGTCTAGTAAACTACCCCAGATCTTGCGAAACCATGTAAGATGTACACCTAGATATCGCGGTTTGATCAAGGGATCTCCCTGCAAAATTTGAAGAAGAGGTAGTTCCGATGGGTCGTCGTAAACAGGAGAACGTGGCATGCACCGGGCTGGCACGTGCAGCGAAAAAATCCATAATAAAGAGGGATAGGCTATATATCGTTACACGAGGAGCTGGACTCGATTAAATGGCAAACTCACATGATTCCCTATGATTCAATATATCTCAGGACTTCACGAGAAGCGTCGCTCAGACATCCTCGTTCGCGCTGTGATTGCCAGTGAGTCAGACTGATACGTTCGATCGAGAGGATAGGCTGCTTCTACAACGATCATCAGCAAAGCTTGCAAAATGTATATAGCACTAGATAGCCTACCTAGTTCGCCTAGAGGAGCCGCCCGTGGTAGGCGAGGTAGGCTATTGCGGATTCGCTAAATACGATATATAGCACTATCTATGACTAGATAGCTCTGTCTACCACTCATACCGCCCCCTACCACCGGCGCTAAGACGCGCGCGTGCCAGGTTTCCTGATGATTATGGAGCATGGCACCGTTGAGATCATGCTGGAGGCAGAACTACTCGTCGCGGTGCGTGGCTGTGTCCTAATGACGTCACCACAGCGGCGCTGTGCCACTACAGCCGTCCCCTCTGCCTCAGCGCATTCGTTCAGCGAGCTCGAGGGCATCCCTATCACCATTTGCATCGTATTTACCTCACGCAATCCCAGTACCCTTTAGGTGTACACAGACACCACTACGAATCGATGGACGAGTCTGCGGCGACAACGGCAAAACGCATCTATTTGAAGTCAGTATTTCGTTCTTATTTGCGATTTAGATTCAGTTTACGCTCTTTACACTATCATGCGCACCACTCTCCTCCCTGTCCGATCCGCACGTGACCCTGGCAACATCGCTCCTGCCTCCAATAGCCTCGCTGTCGTGGTCACGCCTTCGCATCCCTAACCCACACATAGATAATTCTTTCAACAGATGAAGCATTATTGCGCTCCTTCTCCGAGAAACACCGGTCCACGCTCTCGCCTCCCCCCATCAAACTCAACAGGGAACGAACTATGGGAGCCTTCCACGTTCGAACGATATCATCGGTCAGGAAACTCGGTACGTTCTCTGATCTATACATATACATACCCGACCTTCTTTAATCAAGCATTCCTCTCCACCTATTATTGCGCGCATTCCTCTCTTCGTTATTGTCCTCAACCCTATCATCAATCTAGCCCTATTCAGCCACTTCCAATCCTGCGTCGAAGGAAGCAATGGGTGTCTTCTCGCGGCATCGCAACAGGCGTATACGAATAAGGATAATTAGAGGTTTGCAGGACGTAAGGTGCGTATTGCGTACTCAGGTGCTCTGTATCGTGCGTGACCTTGGGAGTCAGCTTTTTGCACTAGTCTCGATATCGACGTTACAAATTGGTCCAAGGAGTCGTAACGCGATATTATGGACGCGACATATTAATGACAGAGTGCAAAAGACGTGAGAAAATAATTAAATTCCAAGGAGCATCCGAACGCATTATATTCCCCACCCGCTCAGCACCTGCCCACCTCCCTCGTCGGATTAACGTGCCTTATTCCGGAAAGAACCTGTGGTATTTTCGATGAAGTCTGAGGCCATAGAGAATGAGCCAGCTCCACGACATTTAACTACTTTATTACTTTGCAGACAGCTGGCTCCTATGTAGTCCAACGCTTCACTCGAAATCAAATCAAACCAAAACCCACCCTGTTATCTTGTTAAATTAGTGGCTTACTCTGCTTGCACTTCGTTATCTCGAAGATGATAGACCTGCGGTATATCCTCCGCTTCCCTCCCTCCCATCATCGCGATTTTGATGCACTTTCGCCGCTTCCGTCGTCGATCCTACTAGATAGACATCCAACGGAAGGCAACGGAGCAAGAAATAACCCAAACTCAATTGTCCCTCGTGATCCGTGACAATAAGTAAGTCAGTTTAATTGAATTAAGGCTCAACTCATGTCGAAATTACTTCTCTACATAGTGCCCATCCGAAAGCCCAATAGCGAATTCACCGAACATTTTTAACGTAACGTGCCTCTCCCCAGCCGAGTAAGCCCACGCTCGCTTAATACACTTCAGACTTACCGTGGCTTGGATTTATATATGTATCAAGCCATTTGGATTCTGTCTGGGAAATAATGTATGTACAGCCGACTTCCGCTTTCGACGACGTCATCAGACTCGGGTGCAGGGAGGCGTGAGTACTCAGATTCAAGTATCGCTAAAATTGAAGTATTTCATATTTCTTGTTAGGATGTTTAATTTTATTCTCAAATTTCTCGTAATATAGATGAGCTGTGCATATCTAATTATGTTCTGAATCTAAATGAATTAACACAGGTCCTGTTCCATCTTGAGAACACTATGACAATACGCAGTGAGCGTTGTGACGACTCTTGGTATTTTGCTCCGGAGTGCGATCCAAACTATGGAGGAGTTCGAAATCACTCTTATTGTCACTTTAAGCTATGATACTATGTGTCTGAAAATCAGTATCCCTGAAGACATTGGAATATAATTATATTGTAGGCTATAGTAACAAGTCTGAATCATACAGCAATTTGTATGTTGCAAGTTGCCTATTGATTTATTCCCTTGGTGACTGTCAATCACTGCGAGCACCAGCCATGGTTGGCATATCAATCATCGATAGGGGAATTCACAGTGCCTGTTTCTAAGTCCATTTAAACCCCGTTTCTGGCTGAGTTAACGCAACTCGAAAAAATTCTGAACGCTCCTGCCCTTCCCTTGTTTTGTCCAAACTTCGCCAGAGGGCTCAGAATTGTGTTTCGAAACGGTTTGTGAAACGACTGAGGCCAGTGAAATACCTCTGGAGCTTCCACATCAGTAAACTGCGCAATAGATCCCGGTTGTTCCAGCCTGATCCGGGACCACCTCATATCAAATTGGGACTACGAGAAGCCGCTGGACATGGCTGGATTAGTTGGACCACATCAGGAAAGCTGACCGCGGCGCTTATTCTTTCATAGCAGCCATCCATCGTAGACAACAATACCGACCTTCAGCAGGGAGATAATGCTGATACTATGCGATACTATCAATTAATGGGATAATAATCTATTTATTCGTAGCTCATATTTTATTAATAGGGAAGAATGCTCAAATGAGGCATCTGAAGATAGTGCTATGAGAGACACTGTACCTGTCCAAAAAGTATGGGAGCTAGCGGTGCTATAGTTGCTATAATCACTATAATAGCAACTATAGCATTTGCAACATTCGTGATGCAGGCTGGACTATATCACTTGATTTACTGATGCATTGATCTGAGAACAGATAAACTTGCTGCATTCAGGTATATAAGGGAGCAAGAAATCTGGGTTACCATCTAATTAACCATTCTACACCATTACTTCCTATGGACGCTGTATCTATTGCCGAATCCACACGGCAGCAGTTCTATTTGTATGTCTGTGTTGATCTCTTCTCACATCCATGCTCCTGACAAGACTCATTTTGTAGGAGTGTATTCAACTATACTGACATGGCTGCATTGGGTAATTCCCTACTATATATCAACTATATATCACAATTCTTATAGATACTAAAGCTTTGACAGTCTATGATATCCTTCTAACATTAGAAAATGAAGTTACTTTCATGTGGAGGAAGAAGTTTGGCCTGGGTTCAATCCTATATATTCTATCACAATTTAGTGTTATCTTGCAAATCAGCATCACAAATTACCTTAACATTATAGATTATGAAGGAATTGGTTCCTTAAAGGTATGTCATTTTCATTTGCAACTTCCAAGTCTAGTCCTTACCTCCATGTGACCTCCTTCCAGGAGGTGAATGCAGCCATTGCATAATAAGAATGTCAAATCAAACAATATTCACAATCAGGCTTTTAACAATCCTAGGATCCCTAGGCTATCTTTTAGAATTTGGATCTACAATTAGTATCCATTGTATGTAGCAATAGTTTGCATTTATTAATAATAATGAGGTCTAATATACCAGGTTCAGTGTTGCTAATTGGAAGAGCATATGCTGTTTCAGGAGAAAAATTATCTGTGGTAGCTGGCTTAGGCCTGATACTTGCATCATATATTGGAATTGTAATTGTATGTCCTTTTATGTCAGAGTGCTAGACCTGCACTAACATTGAATTTCTAAAGTGAGCTTGTGCTGGGGTCAATTAATGCTTTTAATCTTCCAAGTGTATACTTCACTCTGTAGGTTCTGCAATTATTCAAGCTGAGATAAAGTATTAACATACAACTAGACATAAAAAAACTCACTATAATGAAACCACAGATACTAATGGCATTCTCCAGAGTCTGCAGCTGATATTATTACCCTAATATCGGATGACATAGTCATGGCAATTACAGTCTATTTTTCCTGGACATTCATTAAACAGTAATGCTTAAACTTAGAAGTAAATACTGATATGCACATTTATTAGGTTTTGAATGTAAGCAAGTTAATTTTGATCCTATATAATCACCCTATTGCCAATATAGCCATGGCTTGCAGGGTTTGATAATGAACTTGAAAATGTGTCAGTCTACAATTTTTGGTGTATTACCTCCACTAATCAACTATACAGTGTATCAGTCATTCTTGTCTGCCAATTCATCCTTCAGCTCTGCAAGTTCAACACAAGGGTGCAAACTGTTCCCTCTGTCAACATCATAGCATCAACTTCTGGTATCAGAGGAAGACTTCAATGCATAAATGAAACCATTATTGAAGAATTTGGAAATTCTGGGATGGAATCTGACTGGGCAATGGAAAATGACATGGCAGAACTTGGAGGAGATACCACACCCTCTGCTGGTATTGATACAGAAGTTCATATCACAGCAGAGGAATTCCTTTGGGCCATAAACCCTGTAGAAAATGTCACAGGACCCTCAGAAATTGGGAACAGGGTATAACAAGTTTATATCTTAATGTTCACACTCGACTAACTGAACTCAGAGTATTATTTGAGTAGGTAGTACATAGTGTGGGTAAAAAGATATATGCCGGCGCCTAATGCGCCGGCATGCTAAATACAAGCCGTTGTGGACACTTATAGTGTCCACACTAATTATGTAATATATATATACACTGATATAACAATATATAATTGTTACATCCTCCCTGGCTGACTGCTACTAGCAGTCACTGATATAGATCATCTAGCTCAGAATCTATATTCATAGTACTCTCATCTGGGAGAGTACCGCATGTACCAACCGATGTTGGTACGTGCATTTCCACATCCGGTTCACCACTGGGTGGCTCCTCAGAATATGGGAGTATGGGCTCATGCTCAATGTTGTAATCCTCCAACTCAGCATCCAACTGTTGATGGCTGGACTGCCTGATCTTGGCAGGCTGTGATGTGTGAGCCGTGGGTTTTGACTGACTAGGACCAGTCAATGGCTTCTTGCCCTTACTAGGGGCAGGAGCACTTTGATGGAGCAACATGTATGCTGCACGCTCCATGGCAGCGGCACTCAGGGGCCACTTCTCCTCATCCCGTTCCATATACGAGATGATGTGATCGTATATCTGTACTCTAGATAGAGCACAGTGCTTAAGGAGCAGTGTTAAGAATTCTGCTCCATGGGGTAAATGCACAGACTCAGTAGCCTGTGCTTTGTCTTTAGTTCCCTTAGTTATTTGGGAACCAAACCTGACAGGTGTGGATGAATCAGTGATCCACTGCGTCTGCTGGAAATCAGGCTTTAGTAAATTCGAGTCGAATTCATTAAATATTGTCTCAAAATTGAGACAGCTGCCAAATACGGCTTTCATTCTATGCATGAAAGCTGGGCAAGAGTTGTCAGTGATGATTTTGTTTAACCATGCTGTGATGTCTATGTCTTCTTCGAGGAAATAGCCGTCAGGATTGTCCCTAATAGCGTTAGGGATGCTCATCAGATTTTTGTGCCAACCTAGAAGGGCCTGCCACATATGGAGTGACCAGTAATCTGGTCGCTTGTCAGGCTTCAGGACGTGCTTCCTGAAGTCCGCGTTCTTGTCTAATTTACGAGAACGCTTGCGTGAATAAGTCACTTTTGCAGGACTTAATAAAGGGTGCGCACTACCGACAGCAGGGTTGTCGGTAGGGGAAGTGAGCGTCAATGAACGCTCACTGGCTGTGGTGGGAGGTTGGAGACTCGATAACTGAGACTCCAATTCCTGGATTCTCTCTCTGAGATCATCCATATATGAGTGAAGCTGATGGTTGTCGGCTTTTTCTTGAAATAACTCTTTTTCAAGAGTTACCCGTTCCTTATTGAGGTCGGTAATATAACCGCTAATATGAGGCCAGGCCTCATGTAAGCCATCAAGAATCTCATCCTTAGAGAATGAGAATTTAGCAGGATGTTGCTCTATGTCTGCTAGAAGATGTTCCACATAAGTAGAACATCGTTCACACCCTTTCAGGTGGTAGACGAAGCAGGCACCGAATACAGCACCTACCTCAACACAATTCTCATCGTATTTGGCTTGCTGGTCGTGAAAATGCAACAGTAAATCAGCAGCGTTGCCACTGCTGGATGCTTGGCTCATGAGAGTCAAGCGGTGGGTGTGGGCAGTGACTGGGTCACTACCTGGGCGGTGGTTCTGGTCAAGTTGTTAGATGCCAGGAACACCTGAGAAGTATATTTATACTTCAACCGGCAGCCAACCGGCTGGCACTGATCGTATCAGTGCTTAGTGAGGCTACATGTGCCTCAGATCAAACTATTCATAGTTTGATCTGATCTTTAGCGACTCATAGGCCGAGTCATTCTATTATTACTTATATAGTAATAAATGTGCATATATGTGCATATATGCGCCAAAATACCTTATTATTAAGGTATTAGCGTGTCTTATAGTTGTTATAAGATAGTGGCACACTAGTTACACTATGTGCTATACTAGCGGCCTATAATATATGTGCATATACCTGCATATATGCATGTTAATTCCTCTGCTTTGAGGAGTTCTTATGTCTACTTCCTATTCTAGGAAGATCGCGTGGTCGCTTGACGCTGCGAAGCTCTAGATATTGGTCTAGAGCTTCCAGTTCTTTGACACCTGATAGGGGTTCCTAGGTGACGTCTCCTAGGGTCCACTGGACTCTGAACTGTAGTCCGTCATTGGTCCATCCATGTCCAATGATCTCCTCGATGAACCATTCTTGTTTATCATCTTTACCAAAGTCATAAAAGGCTTTGGCTTCTTGGTTAGGGAACTGAGCATCATTATTAGGTACATGGGGCCTAATAAGACTATTGTGAAAGGTCACATGGATCTTTCTAGCCTTGAGCTCCTCAGGAAGTTCAAGTATGACATTGGAGCTCTCATTCCGAGCTTCCAGGACTTTATAAGATCCTATAAACTTTGGTAAAAGTTTACGAGCCCTACCCTTGGGTAGGTTCAGGTTCTTGGTACTTAAATATACCAAGTCACCAGGGGAATATTCTTCTCCTGGTCTCCTTCTTTTATTCGCATTAACTGTCTGTTTAATGCGACTTGCTATAATGGCATCATGGGTAGCCATTATATTCCACTTTGCTTGTTCAGTAAATTGTTTAATACCCTTATATTTGGTATTAAAATCAGTGGGAAGGCTTATCTGCAGCATATATCTGTATATAATCTCAAAGGGAGCATATCCTGTTGATTTGGTAGTACTACTGTTAATAGCGAATTCCACCACTGGGCAACGTTCTGCCCAATCCCACTGATCGTTAGCAACTACTGTTCTCAGTATTTGCCCAATTGAACGATTGGCATGTTCTGTCACTCCATCAGTTTGAGGATGGAACAAAGTAGACATTAATAACTTAGTACCTATTAATCACTGTAATTCACTCCAAAATATCGAAGTGAATTTAGAGTCATGATCAGTTATGATGGACTCTGGTAGTCCATGTAATCGGACTACTTCCTTCAAATACAACCAAGCTACTCCTCTGGCTGTAACCCATACATTTGTTGGAATCAAATGTACTTGTGATGAAAAGCTATCAATGATTACCATTAAGTAATCATACTTTTCATCCT
>KN837084.1:29533-45188 GCA_000827215.1 Sphaerobolus stellatus SS14
TTCGACCAGTCTCCTCCCCCTTTGGAAAGCATCCTCCGGGATGCAGAGAACATCTCTACCAAGTTGATTCTTGGTAAATAACAGCTTGTCACGCATAGCAAATTGCTTATGTGCAGAGACATCTGCGACAACTTTGGATAATAAGTTGTCATTAACATAGTTATTTCTAACTATGTCAAGGAAAGAATTATTTCCTTCAATGTGCTGACACAAATTGACTTTGTCAGCACCAGAATTGAAAACAAGCACATCGTCTTCATTATTAGGATCAATTTGTTCACCCTCTGGCAAAGCTAATTGATCTGCCTCTTCTTCCCTAGGCTCAGGTCTTTCCCTGAGTCTATTGGTATGTCTAGCTGCAGCAGATACTCTAATTTCTCTGTTTGCAGCCATTTCGACATACTGATCCACTGGCAGAGTATCTACGTCAGGATCAAGCCATACATCAATATCAATGTACTCCCATTCCAGGTGAACTTCATCAGGAAGATCATTCTTAAAATAGTGAGACAGGCAGTCTGCTACTATATTTAAGACACTAGGAACATGAATAGGTTCATAGTCGAACCTACTAATGAAATCCCACCAGCAAGCTTGTCGAGCTGTGAGGGTTTCTTGAGTCTTAAAGAATGTAAGACTCTTGTTGTTGGTTACTAGGAAGAATTTTCTTCCTAATAGTTTGTCTTGCCATTTGGCAAGCACTTCCAGTACAGCAAGGGGCTCATGTTCATGAGTCCGATAATTCCGCTGTGTTGACATGAATTTCTTTGATGGAAATCCAGCAGGATGACAAGTATCTAATAGTGAAAACAGGTCAGTTCGGGCTGGATTTTGTGAGCCCCTAGGGTTAGTAAACCCTAACTTATGTAAGCCGCTTATGTTAGTAAGCATAGGTATGCTCTATTAAAAATCAAGGCAGATAATGAAAGTCGAAAGACAGTAATATATTGATATTGATTACTTATTGTTAATTCAGCAATATAAAATACTTTCCACACATTGTAACACAAATGTCGGGCAAGTGCAAGCTTTGGAAACTAGCAAGTGAAAAGTAGGCTAGTGAAACTTGAAGCTAGGTTTCGATTGCAAGCAAGGCTAGCAAAACTGGAAACTTGAGTCAAGTCTGAGTTAAGCAAGCAAACAAGGGATGTCTAGTGAAACTCAAGTCAAGTGGGAGTTATACATGCAAGTAAGTCAAAAGTCAAGTGAAGCAAAAGTCAAGTCTATGTCGAGTGTGGCCAGCAAGGATGTCAAAACTAGCAAAACTGGAGTCTAATCTGAGGTTGAGATGTAATGCAGTAAGAAGTCAATTTGATGTGAAACTCAGAGTTAACTTGAGTTTCGCATCAAAGCTGACAAAGACTTGGGAAACTCAAACAAGCATGTCATGTCCAGTGAAACTTGAGGCTAGTGCAAGTTTTGCAAGGACGCAAGTGAGAGGACAAGGCTAGCAAAACTCGAAACTCCAGTAGTGAACGAGTCAAGTCCTAGTTGTACAAGCAAGCAAGTCAAAAATCGAGTCAAGCAACAGTCAAGTCTACATCGAGTTTCACAAGCAAGCATGTTAAAACTAGTAAAACTCGCATCAAAGCTGACAAAGCCTGACAAAGGCTTTTTGATGCGAAACTCAACTCGGCTATGAGTTTCGCATCAAAAGCTGACAAAGCCTAAGTCTTTGTAAAGCTTTGTCAGCTTTGATGTGAAACTCAACTGACTCTAAGTTTCAACATCAAAGTGTGAAAAAAGCGCACAAGGCAGGATTCAAACCTCAACCACAAGTAAACATTAGTTTGTCACAACCTCCTGCTACACCAGCAGACCTCCATACTCTAACCATTGGAAGCATCTTCATGTCCGCAATCTATATCTGACTTCCTAGCATAGAGATCACGAAAGCTGCCAAATTTAGGTTAATAATATGTTGTATTTCTAATATATATGTATAAATCACACTAATATCCTCATTATATACAACTGTTAGGAGAAATTCACAGCCTACAAAACACCCATCGAACATTGTTCAAGGACATGCAGAACCAAGTTACATAAGGTGTTTAAATGTTCCATGGGGGGAGATGTAGGATAGCTGGCGAATAATATGGTCATAGGAGACACCTGAAAATACTGTCAGATCACACTCACAGACATACATGATGCCAACCTACAAGGGCATATAAAATAAAATATTCATTATTATAACTTTTAAAACTCACATCGTTGTTGATAAGTCAGGGACAAGTAGTAGAGGCACAACCAACTTGGGAAGTGTTCCTCCACACCACTTGAGTGAAATGAGACATTATTGGTTTGCCAGGATTGTACTGGTTTACGCATCATGATTGTAAGTAAATAAATTGTTACAATATGTTAAAAAATCACTTACTCTTTTCAGAGTTCCACAGATTGACTGCATCAATGGGTTTGAATCCAGGAGGTCCCCAAGCAAGGTTTTCACCATATAGTCTTAGCGATCTGCCAGAATGCTGCGTCACACATCTGTTCACCCATGTTTAGGCATATGCAAGGCTATTCGACCATGCGAGAGTTGCCACGTCGTGTGCATCACGTGTATTGTTGTGCGCATCGAGGTAAGCCTGGACTACTGCTTTCAATTTGGGAGCTGAAGGCGACGGGAATGGTTTAGCTGGAAGCGGAGGCGGAGCTAGATGTGGAATTGGAGCTGGGTTAGCCTGCTAAGGGAGATTATTGAGTGGTGTAGGCGTGATTATGGGCTTGGGAGGAGTAGCGAGAGATGGTTTGGGTATAGATATTGTTGTCGGTTTGGGAGAGGGAATTACGAGAGTCGAAACACATCTCCAGCTGCCCACCGCACTTTTAACCATCCGCTGGCAAGATCAACCTGTTTGGCATGAGCTTTGCAAACAACACAATTTCTACGTGCCTGCGGAGGGGCTGAGAGAGACACAGTAATGAGAGCTGAGAGGAGCAATAACCATAGTGTATTTTCGAGTGACTTTGGCAAGAGAGTAGTGCATATATCCTGCCAAATGAAATTGGATTTGTATTGATAACCACAAAGTCATATCGAGGGTGACCGAAGAATTTTGGATTGCAACGAAGGATATCTTGACGGTCTTCCCAATTCTCCAGGGAGCGGTAGGTTAAGTATAAACACTGGTATCGTTTGAGCTATTTTGCCATTAGCTGTGAAAGAATAATCATGGTACACCAATAAACCTACCCAGATAGGCTGCAGGGGTTGATCTGTCGAGGGCAGGAGCTGAGCAAGGAATATTGTCAGCTTGGCTTCGAAACAACGAAAGGCAATGTTGCCCTTCTCCAACTTCTCCCAATCCCACGTTGTAATTCTTGTCAAGGGCGCTCCGAGTTTCCAATGACCTTCTGTGATGACGGGCTCCGGTGCCTCTCCCCCATCGTTCTCGTTCTCCTCCAGGTTCTTCGCTCGTTGAGATTCGTCATATGAGTTTACTGCCATACTGATGCGGGCTATGGCTTCTTGGTTTTCGTCAATGCAAACCATCTGACATATGATGAATATTGAGGGCTGAATACAACGGGCACACATACCTGCGGTTCTGTATCACAAAAGTTTGTTTGATCATACGCCTGTTGAACCTCCTGTTGAAAGCCTTCTCCAGGTCTTGTGGTATAATTATCGACTACCGCTTTTGCTCGTAAATCGAATGGTAGGTGAACTAGAGAATGGCGTTTAGGATAATCGTAGTTTTTACCATACTCCTTTGAGAGTTTCTGTAGTGTAAGAATCAGTTTGGTGTGTACACAGTGCAAAGGAATACTCACTGAACAGGACTTATCATATCCCGGAAGGCACGTCTTCTCCAGGTACACTATATATTCTTCGGAAACTGGCCAAAGGTCATTCCTTGTGTTTAATATATTCATATTCCAAGTATATTAACCATGCCTTCTGGTCGGCATACTTCATTTGCATAAATTCCCAAGCTTCTTCCAATTCTTGGGGTGTTGTGGCACGCAGGAGATTTCCTAATGCTGTCCGAACATCTTTGACAAGTTCAGCACGTGCCTCTTTGCCACGGACGCCCTTGAAATGAACCTATAGACTCTTCAGCAAAAGAAATAAAGAATTATGTGCATATATGCGCACCTTTGCCTTCATATTCTTCTCCCAAGCCTGCCATAGATGCCAATAGCAGTAAATGATCTTGATGACTTGATCAGAGAATGCCTTGGCTTCCGTGTCGGAGCAATCAATCATAACAGTTTCGGGCTCAAAGTCACAGTCCTTCCGCAACCATTTGAGGAAATGTTCCAAAGGGCAACTGTGTGGAGCAAATAAATGAGTGATAAAAAAGCGAATGCACGAGGGAAAAGAACACATACTGAGATTCTTGATTTGTGAGCATAAATGCGAGGGGAACTCCCTTCCCTGTTGCACGATTTCGAGTTACAATGGTGTTGAGGAAAATCTTTTCTTTATTTTCGCCCTTGCACGTGTTGTGGGTCGAATCGAGGCAGACCATGTTCTTGCCATATTCAGCAATTAACTAAAAATAACGCATCAGAGGTGTGCGGGAATGTAGCAAATTAAGCAGTTATAATACCTCTTTTTGCCATGATGACACAAAGGCAACTGTATAACCGCCTCGACCTTCTTCGCCAGTTGTCGGCTCATAGAGTGTGAACCAACCATCGTTTTCAAGTCGTTTCACCCATAATTTGACACTTTCACCTAATTTAGGAGCTAGAATTGACTCTCCTTTTGCTTTTTTTCTCACAGCATTATAAATATCTACAGCTGTTATCTTGATACTATCCATATTACTAGCAGAATTGGGTACCTCATTCCGGATCCCTTCACCATGGAACAACCACTGGGCCAATCAGGCTGATTTTACTATGGATGGGTAGGTTTTAGTGAGGGAACCAGGACCTGCTATAACTGGAGGTACAGGTTTCCATGGTTGGAGGTGTAGAGGGAAAATACTGGGGAAACAAAGGTCCCATCATCATGGACCATGGGAGCATGGGAGCAGGGTAAAAGTTGTATAAGTATAAGGGCATAGGCAGGGTTCACTCACACTCTGGAAGCCTGCACCTCCAAACATACCAGGCCCTGGTCACCTTGCCAAAACCTACCCATCTATGGTAAAATCAGCCTGATTGGCCCAGTGGTTGTTCCATGGTGAAGGGACCCAGAATGGGGTACCCAATTCTGCTAGTAATATGGATAGGAAGGCGGTTGTTGTATAATAGTTGTACTACTATCACTGGACAGAATCTCGATCAGAGACACAATGTGGATCAGTCAGGTTCTAAATTCAGGGAGATGGGATTAGGCATAGGTTGGAGTGGGGTGCTCTAGCCTAGTACTATATCTAGGACTTTTATTAGTGAATGTTGAGAATTAAACCATTTTCAAGACTACCACTGTGGATCTGAGGCATGCCGGGAGAGCTGGTTCTGCATACCATCATCCAGAGCTCTCTTTTGCACCCAGCTTTTTGGAATATGGAACTTTGCATAAGTCCAAGAGATATGGTATACCAATCTTTCATGGCCGAGTGAGGAGACCTGATGCCAGCAGACGCACCTTGACGGCATTGAGCGTGACGGCGCTTACATGCTTTCAAGCTAAGACTGCCCCCGTGACGATGTGTGACCGCTTGGACCGCTTAGCTGTGACTTCAAACTCTGTTGCGCCGGCATGTGATTGACATCCTGTCGTTTTCGTTCGGAACACTCTGGCAGGCCACACTCTCAGTATTATCCTAGGGGAAGTTGTAAGTTGACTTATATTGTATATAAGTGACATGTTATGAAACGAATAGCTAATACAATCAATGGCCTCTTCTGCAGCCAAGTTGATCAACATTCTGTCTAGTGATAGTACTAGTAGGCGCTTTGGCATGACCGTGGTTTGTCGCGTGGTTATAATTGAAACCCAACAACCACACTTTACGTTCACCACCTTCTACTACCTCTCCACCCCTCAACTTTCATATCGTTGCAGCAATGTCTGATCCATTTGCCGACCCTCAACAGAACAAGGTATGCAGTACTTCTTTATCGCTTGATTAGTCGAGATGGGCTAGGATGTCCATCTCGGGGTGGCTTTCTTCGATGTGTTCTTTTTTTTTCGAGGGCACGGACTGATCATCGACCCATTCTTATAGGAAGAAGAGACCGACACTTAATTCGAGCCTGTTATCAAGCTCACTGACCAGGTTCAAATCAAGACGCACGAGGAAGATGAAGATGTCGTTTTCAAAATATATGACGGATGCCATCGGACACATTAGAGTGTCATAATAACCTTTCATCATCTTTCTCGCAGGCGTGCAAAGCCTTTCCGGTTCGATACGAAACCACCGAGTAGAAAGAGCATGGCACTGGCGAGCTTCGTTTGCTTGCTCACAAGGAGCACAAAAAGATTCGGTTGGTGATGCGTCGTGATAAGACTTTGAAAGTTTGCGCCAATCACTTGAGTGAGCGACATCGATATAATCGCGAATATGAAATGTCTAAACTCTGTTCTAGTCACCGAAGATATGAAGATAGGAGTTGGGTGTACAGATGTCACGCCGATATTTCTGAAGGCGAGCCATCCAACGAAACCCTTGCCGTTCGTTTCGGTAACTCCGAGAGTAAGATTATTTGGCTGGGTATCATCGCCACCGTTTGACTTATTATTATGCGTAGATGCCAAGCTTTTCAAGGAGGCATTCGAGAAAGCACAGGAGGCAAATGCTGAAATATTCGCTAAGGAGAAGGAAACTCAAGATGCTTCAGAAGAGAAGGCCGAAGAAGCCACCACCCCTACTAAGGAAACCGTGGAACTCAAGTTCGAGGAATCTTCAGAATCTAAGCCTGCTGAGGAGGAAGCCAAAACAGAGGAAGCCACAAAGGAGGAAGCCGCTTAAACCCAATTGTGCTCGTTTAGTTAGTTTCATCTTACATTTCCCATCCATTCCCATTACTTCAATCATTTGCTCGCATGTCTCTTTTCACTTTGTTTTTTTTTTTTTTCAATACATGCGTTTCGTAGGGTGTAAGGAATAAGACATCGATACAGGGGTAATCGTACAATAAAAAAAGGATTTACATCTTGACGAGAGTAGATCAAAGGTGTGTGGTTTTGCTGCTGCTCACCAATCCTCTAGCCTCTGGCCGCATCGAGACGCATAACAATTAAACTGAGAGTGAACATTTCAATTGGTGGTGGTCTTCATTTTCTCATTCATCGGTTCGCTTTTGCGTGCATTATATTCGTATTTGCTTGAATTTAGTATACTATGGGATGTTTTACGCATTATTAGAAATAGAACATGACTCATAATTTCGAGGCCAACAGCTTTAAAAGTCTGACAAGCTATGTATCCGTTAGAATGGTAGTAGATCTCTAGGAGAGGGCACCGAATACACCTGGGACCCTGTACTCGTTCTTCCTACACTTTACAAGGAATGAGCACCTTCGCAACGTAGTGGATAGCTACTCCTTTATTATGTAGAAGGTCGCTAGCTACTCGTAGTTCTACGGAAAAAAGAGGCACCGTGGCCAAGTTTCCTGATGTGCATAGATATGACTAGGACAATCTTTGTCAAGATGGTGATACCTGTCATAAACCAGTGTCTTCCTCAGTCAAATCCACATATATTGTCTCATAAGGATATCAGTTTAATTAATTCATTCTGATCGTTAAAACAGATGTGTTTAAGCGTCAAAGATAGCACCGTACGCATGAATGCATCACGAAAGTTGACACGGGCCACATAGTGCTATATAGGCCGTATACACCGCCTAGCTTTCATAGCATCGCTAGCGAAGATGCCATTGTGGAGTGCCCATAGTTGGCGTAGCGAGACACTTAGCGACGTACGACAATTGCCGAAGCTCGCTACGCAGTCCTATGTAGCACGACCTAGCTTGAATATCCTCAGTAGAGTATTATATTTATTGTATTTATTTATTGGATGTGTACTATTTACTAATACATAACTGGGAAACTGCGGACAGTAAAATACAAACTAGTATCTGCACATACAAGTAACCATGGCAAATCTGTATCTCGTCAATATCTATAAGCTGAATACAATTGAATACTTACCTCAGGCCTGTAAATTCACTGTCCAATTGCAACCGTCCCAATCTCCATCTGTTCAGGCCGCAGCA
The DNA here is from genome assembly GCA_000827215.1 of Sphaerobolus stellatus SS14. NCBI lineage: Eukaryota > Fungi > Basidiomycota > Agaricomycetes > Geastrales > Sphaerobolaceae > Sphaerobolus > Sphaerobolus stellatus. The sequence continues at coordinate 37,668 of KN837084.1, forward strand.
AGGAGAGTTAGAGGCGCTTCTGGATTATTAGCAGTCAAACAAGCTGAGGTTGAGGAATGAAGCAGAGAGAGCAATAGAAGAGCAGAGCAGAGCAGCCAGTTAGTGTTTGACAATAGTGGAATGACCAGAAAGCTGGTGCTGAAGACCAGAGATGGCGATGAGAGGAGAGTGTAGGCCATTTGTAGAGTAGGAACATTAAGACCAAGTGGGAACAAAAAGAAATGACAGAAAAGTGAGCAATATTGAGTCATTCAAGGTGGATAGTAGAGTTTGAGGTGTTCAAAGGTGCACTTTGGTGGTGGTTGAAACTCAAGACGCAAAGAAAGTGAGAACTGCACGTGACATGTTCAAATCGGCTGAGGTGCGATATTTGATTTGGTCAACTTGAGTCTGCCAGTGAAAGTCCCTCTGTATGGCTAGCGAGATGTAGCGACCCCTGGCAATTTTTAGCGAGCCTAGACCATATAGCACTACATAGGAAATCGAACAGCTACATGACAATTAGCCGCCCGTGCCAACTTTCGTGAAGCTGCCCGTCTTCAGTCCATAGACCACTCTACGAGTGAGTTTCGGGTTGGAAATGATGAAAACGGCTTCTGCTCCTGACTCATAATCCGACTGCCAAGCGAGAGCCACCATATCTGGATGCTCAAATTCACGAGTATTCCAGACGACGGCATCCGGATCCGCCTTCAGGATAGCATTCATGCTTTTCGGCCCATAAGTCTTCTCTGGGTTGGGAGTTGACCAGAGAACACGGCGAGGGATAAGAACGGCGTATAGAAGTGAGAGGCAAGGGCCCCAATCGGAGCCAGTAACGATAACAACGATCTTCTTGAAAAGGCGGTAGGTGTAGAGAAGACCGTAGAGGGGGTAACCTCGTGTCCACAATTCCTTGGGAGGATTTTTGATGGTGTCCTTTTTCCAATTGCCGGCGTTCGAGATGACAATGGACAAGCCGTTGATCCTGCCATTCTCGTCCTCGTCAGGAATAATAGCGAAAGCGTGCGACTCGGTCAAGGGACGAGTGGAAACCTTGAGACCGTAGAAGGGTTGCATGTCGCAATACTTGAAGTGGAGGAGAATGATGTGATCAGATAGCACCTCGAGATATTCGTTGCGGCGACGTAAACGAGACCACGAGATGAGGGTGTAACTGGTGAAGATCCAAAAGAGTCAAAAGTTGGCGGACTTGATAAGGAAAATACCGGTAAGGATACCGGTCTCCTCAGCATTCGACTTGGTGATCAGGATATTCTGCGTCCAGAACACAGCGAGAGCAGTCCTTCCAGCGAAGCAATGGAAAGCCTCGGAGTAAGCGTGGAACATGATACGGAAGCGAGGTTGGGCGGCGATGATGATGGTGAGGAACATTGTGATGATAATATATGCGGTGATCAGCATCAGGAAAGTTGACACAGAATCCATTTTAGCGCCTGTGCTAGGAGCGATAGGGGGTGGTATATAGCCTATATACCGACTCCTAGCTTCGATTAGCGAATCCGTCATTGCGTAGTGCTACCTAGTGCTATCTAATGCTATGGGGGGGTTAGCGCTCATGGCACGTTTTACTGATGAGGTCATCAGTTTCGAGCCTGTCCTCGGGTTCCGAATGTATTCTTGCGTAGCCAGGGCCGTGTAGAGTATGTGCCAGATGATGGCAGCTACTCTTGCATCGCTATGAGCGCCGCGATAATGAAAGACCTTGGCCAGTCTGCGGCGAATCGAACCGGGGAGCGAGTGCGGGACGCGGGCTGTGATCTCATAGCGGAGGTTGACGAAGTTCTCTTGCCGAAAAAGAATGTCAACCATGGGGTTGGCAGAGGCAGTATTGGCGACGAATGCGATCATATTGGCCGTGAACACAACCGTGAAAATCTTTCTGTAAGTCGTGAAGAACAGGACTGAGAAATAACGTTAGTAAAGTGCTATAGCAAAAGGATTGTCGACATACACTCTAGCAAACGAGTGAAAAGGTTGCCAATTTCTTTTGGTAATGTATCAGTATCATCTTTCATCTCGACAGGCTTGGGTTTCAAGATCAGACTGGGCTGAGAGGAAAACGACGAGCCTTCCTTCGTAATTGCGATCGATGTTAGCACCCGACGACAAGAAAACAGGAACGAGGCAACACACCGTTGTCATCGTCCTGGGGAGATTCTTCTCGATATCTCCAGACAGGGTGCGGGTTTGAGGGTCGAGCATGTCCGTCGTGCAAGGACAAGAGCGGGTCTGTTGGGGATTTGGGAAGGCCATAGCAGCCTTTATAAATCGTAAAACGCGCCTAAAGGCATACACTTTAGTTAAAATGGTGACAGTCTCACGAAAAGGCTCTTGACAAACCTATCTACAAGGCTGTTGTGCGTGTAATGGCTGCATGGCGCTTAAGTACACAATCTGAACCGCAACGAGAGATTCACATGTAGCATCTTCGGACCTCCACTTCTTGCAACTAGACAAGTCTTCATCGGAGATGGCGTGGGAAAGGTGCATGCTTCTTCGATCGGCGGTCATAAGTGAGAAGTAACATCTATTATCGTTCCAGAACCTAGAAAGACATCAATTTCACGTGCAACAGTAGTCTTGGAGCAAGCCGTGAAGCCACTCTTCGCGATAGGAAGAGTATCGAGGACATACCTCGGAAGCTAATGGAAGGAAATGATAATAAAGGGCGGTGATGGGATGCCCAGACTCTAATAAGAAGGGATGGTACGAAGGCCTGCGGAGGCGGGTGTAACCGGTAGACAACATTGAAGGTACCCAAGATAGTACGACTAAATGGCTCCTAACGACTAGATGGAACTCTCACACTTGCACAATGATTATTTATGTCAGGTCCCAGCAGCGACCACCGGCAGAACTGTGTGGCGGCAATTCTTCGGAGCTCCGTCAAAATGGCCAGCGGGGAATCAATTTCGTCGAAGGCCAGACGTATCTACCGTAGGTCTGGCGCACTTCTACTGCCAAACTAAATGGTCTCAGGCTGTCATATGAGGGATATCAGTGTGCAAGAAGGTAATAACACACCGTGAATAAGTCAGATGTAAGTAGTAGAGGGTGGAAATAAGCCGCAGTCAGTATCACATATATCCAGATGGAAGCACACACAGGAAAGCAATAGAGGCAAATCAGATGCCAAGTCATCCATACCGTTTACCGTTCCGGGCTGTGAGACGTAAAGGAGTGTCAATCAGACTAGATCCGTCATCTCGACGGAGGGAAGTGGCATAAAACTCATTGGACTCAAATCATCCATTCTCTTCATCCCTAAGACTCTACGCAGTAAATACTTCGAGGAAAGAGTGAGGGAATGTCCATTATAATGTAAAAAGAGGAGGACCAGAAGGATTCTGTATACGGCCGTGTTCTTACGACTCAGACGACACTGTAATGCACAGTACCGTAAGACAGTCTTTCAGCGCAAATTCCTTGGCGGTATTGTACGGCTATCGTATACTACACATGCATGTGATCATTACGGATATGGTCCCGAGTTCTAGGCATATGAAGCTCGACCTGCTGGTCCGTTGGAGGTGAAGGAACAAAGCCAGACCTCTGCTGCTGCTGTTGTGCCTCAAGAAACATTGTATGTCGGAGTTCTCCAGAAAGGATCATCCTAAGGATGCCAGGACAGAGAGGGACAGAGATAAATTCGAGAGAATATGGCATCAAAAGCATCTTTCGGATAAACCATAACGATAGAAGACAGGAGGATCGAGAGTAACGAATTTTCATTAAAAGTGGTGTCTTGCTAAGTCTATGTAGACTGTTCATAGGAGATGAAGAAGTAATGGCGCCGACGACACGACGAGGAACGAAGGCACGAACCCAAAGCATGGTATATACCAGATTAGTGGGAGTGCACGTATGCGTGTGAGTACGCTTATGCGGGCAAACGTGGACGAGTAAGGGGTCACGGTATGCTTCGACGCTATCCCGTGCCAAATACGAAAAAAAAATAGGACACGTGACCTTAGCACATCCTCCGGCTGCACCGATGAAGAGTTTGAGCGCCTTTGCCGTTTCCGCGATATCCGATCAGAGACTGAGTTCAAATTCTCTCAGAAGGAGGTCTGAGACAGAACTCTTCGAATTCCTTGAATTCAATCTTTGACTCGATATCGCGCAAACAGCAAAGGCGCTCAAACTCTTCATCGGTGCAGTCGGGGGATGCATTCCCACTAATCTGGTACATACCATACTTTGGGTTCGTGCCTTCGTTCCTCGTCGTGTTGTCGGCGTCATTACTTCTTCCTTTCCTATGAACAGTCTACATAGACTTGGCATGAGACTAACTTTGAATGAAAATCTGTTACCCCTGATCCTCCTTGTCTTCTCTCATTACGGTTTGTCCGAAAGATGCTTTTGATGCCATATTCTCTTGAATTTAACTCTGTCTCTCTCTGTCCCGGTATCCTTAGGATGATCCTCCCTGTAGAACTCCGACATACAATGTTTGGATCATGTGGTGAGTAGCAATGTGCCTTAGATGTCAAGTTGAAGAATTTTGACTCAGTGATATTCAGAAAATGTTAGGATCATAATGACTAACTACGCGTCCATCTTCCTCCTATTGTACTTCTTTCAAATAAGGTGCAATGTCTGGTGACCAAAGCGCACAACATGTTACAGTCATTACGTGTCATCTATATCTAAACTGCTTCGCAGGCAGTGTCCTGATTGTAAAGACTCGGCACTATTGTCATCCAATGTTGTAAGCATGCCTACGATTCCTTAGCTAGACCCTCTGTCCATTGACCACATGGTTGGCGTGAATGAAACGATATGTTGTTGGACAAGAGCCACGAGGACGCTCAGTGCAGAGACTAGTAATGTTTAGAGACCATCCCTCCTGTCCTCCCATTAGGAGCTTTTCGAGAACAAGACTTATTGCGCGCATAGGCAGAAGCAAAGTAAACCTTGGTCACTAATTATTTCGATGATTCTCTCGATATGCACACTTGTGCGGACAGTTCATTCGAAAGCGGTTCTTCGATGAGGAAGACATGCTGCGTTGACTCACATGGTCGCATACAGCCAGAATTCTTTTACCTTAGAAAACCTAGCTCATCTATTAGGTTCTTTCTCGCAAACGTTGGGGTCCGCGCCCCTTTATGCAGTGATCCGCAGGATAAATGAATGCATTGAAGGGTCCCCCACAGCTCAAGTAACGACATTTTTAGACGATTCAGTCTTTATAAAAGCTGAGCGATATTCTACTTCTTTCCCTCAAGGCATTTGACCTTCCTAGTACCCATACAAAAGGAACACTCTCATACTGCTATATCTCGCTCGCCATGCGCATTTTCTCCATCGGTTTTACCCTTTCCTCTGTCCTCGCATTTGCAACGGCTTTTTCGGGTCCCCGCCCCCTCACCGGCTGCGACGTTGCGAATGTCAAGGCTCCCTTGAGCAGCGTTAACTTGACAACGCCTCCCGGAACTCTGGAATTCATCGCTGTCTGTATACTTGTTTATCTGCATAATTATTTTCTCACTTCGGTCCCAGCTCGGTGTAGGTACTCAGAACTACAGCTGCAATGCTGCGGGAACCTTCTCGTCAGTCGTTGTAATCACACAATCCAATTGTTTGTCTGATCATTTCCCAGATCCATCGGAGCCGTTGCAAAGCTTTACGATGTCTCTTGCTTCCTAGACTTTATCACCGGCAACACCGCCAGACTCGAGAGTGCTCTTGGCCATTCACCCATCTTGCTCGGCCATCACTATTTCATTAACAACCCCACCGGCGCTGCAGGAGTATCGCCCGTGTTCGACTTTAGAGCGGACTCTGAGAAACGAAATCCAGATGCATTCGTCGTCCTCTCAAAGACTGGGGATGTCCCCGCCCCCGTTGATCCTACTTTCAACATAGACTGGCTATCCTTGACTGCTATCCCTGGTGAAGGGTCTTTGGCGACCACGATTGATAGGATCACAACTCTTGGTGGTCAACCCCCTAAGTCGGTGAGTAAATTTCTTCTATAATTTACTTTGGTTATCTTATGTGGGTTTTCAGTGCACTCTTGGATCTGACCCAATTATTGTCCCTTATGCCGCGACTTACTGTGAGTACTTGGTTGTCATACATGAGATAGCTTGTTTATATTCCATTATTCTCAGGGTTCTACAAATAAACGAGAAACATTACATTCCTTGATATATGTAGTTTATCGCCATTGTCTATCCCTGTGTACCTATTTCTCTGCAGGGATGATGAAAGCAGGTGTAACTGCAGTGTGTATTATATAACAATTTCAACGTTTAGGAAGATCGCTGAGAACATGTAATTCTGTGGAGAGCAAAATACTGCTCACTATAGGGCGGCGATAAGACCAGTAAACGCAGCCTACTGTCAGATAAATGAGAAACGAATGTGTTTTCGAAGTACAAAGGCTCAAATAGAATCATATGAGAAGATATTTACGATGAATATTAGTTGTAATAGGATGAGAAATAGCTACAGATAACGGCATTATTGCATGGAACAGGTATGAGGTAACTTGGCAGATATGCACAAGTTCCTAATTTAATCAAGGCTGAATGAGGATAAACGTACTCTTCTGCTCTTAAAGAGGATATACATACATTGTTAATAGATCTTCAGGCGAGTATGATTTTTTCGTCGACAGCGAGTGGAGTAGGTAGCTCTCCCGTCCACAGGTATTCATAGCATTCCTCTTAGGGATCTCCACGTCGCACTAAATTTTCCTTCTGTAGCTTGTATGAGATTATTATCTAGTTCTATCTCAATGAGTACTAAGAGGTGGTAAGTTAGTAACCATTATTATCAGGCTCACATACTCATACTCGGTGAATTTCATCAGTAAAGCGCCCCGTTTGTCTTGGCTGTCCTGCGTGATCCGGGACAACCTCATTAGATTATGACGGTCAGGAGAGGTCTGAACATTTTAGGACAGCCAGGACAAATGACGCGTTTTACTGATGGTAAGGTCTGAGCCGCAAGTGCTTAGACCAGAAAACAATGGTTTATCTTAGACATTGATTCCTTGAGATATGACATCTAAGTGTGTCTCTTATTCTTTTTTTTTTTTTAAGCAATGACTGTCTCTAAATTGATCAGGATACCATCATAATCCACTTGAATAAACTTCATCAGGAAAGTTGGCAAATGGCGCTTATTTTTCCATAGCACTACAGATTCTAGGAAACATCTACAGAAATAATGCCCAGCTAGCCTCGCTAGTCTCTCGCTAAGCACAGAGTCAACTCAGCTGGTTCGAACAACTCCGAGCGCTATTATACTTAGTGTCGTACCACTACCTTCATACCTCTACTTTAGCTTCTACCTACATCGTTCGTCAGAAATCTATGGTTTGTTCCACTCGGTAGCAACTCAAAATTGCACTACTTTTGCATCCAGATGCTATCACTCCATGGAGAAATGGTGGTAACTGCAGGTGCGACGTTGTGGGCTGCACAGTCATCACCGGTGAGTTAGCATGCTATCTTGGCAACCTATCGCTTCTGAATGACCGGTCTGAGGGTTGAGCCCAATAAA
>KN837084.1:85814-130993 GCA_000827215.1 Sphaerobolus stellatus SS14
AAAACTGGAGTCCGTAGATCTATCCCTGTATGTTTGACAGATTGACCTTGAGCTTTATTTATACTCATTGCAAAGGCAAGCTGAACTGGTAGTTGACGACGAAAGAATTTGAAAGGAAATTCATTTTGGGAAGGAGAAAGATCAATTCTTGGGATGAGAGCTTCATAGCCTGCATGGTCTCCTCCCAGTACTCGTGCCTTGATGAAATGCCGTGCATATAATAGATTTCGTTATACACCACCGCCAATCAGAGCAAATATTTTTGTAATATGGTGCTATGGGCGATCCCGTGTAAAAAACTCAATACTCTGCTTTATAAAAATTTGAATTAATTTATGTTATAAACAAGCCTGCGTCGTGCAGAATTATTTTTTGCAAACAAGCATCTGGTAGTTATTTTTGTTATATACCACTGTGCTCAGATTTCCCACGGTGCATGCAGGGTGTGTCCTTGTATTTTATTCTATACAGGAGTAAGAGTATCCCATACAGTATTACTGTAGCGTTTCGACCGTAGGCTCGGAGCAAAATTAGCGTCCCCGTTCTCACCCATAGGCTCGCTTGCTCGGTGGTCAGAATTTAGCGTGACCAGGTAAAAAAAAGGCTCGGCCGTGATTTGAACCATGACATTCACAAAATAGAGCACAGAATTACAATTAAGCTAAGTGCCATACAATAAATATCTACATTATGAATCATATTCTCTAAAAGCACCAGAAGTGTCTCCAGAGGAGCTAGGAAGAGGTAGGAGTGTACCGAATTTGAATCATAAATATGCAGATGAGAGGTTCTGGAAGTGCCATTAGGATAGGAGTTAATTTCTGCAATTTCTTACAACTATTTTTGCGATTTTAGGGGGGGGGGAATAAACGATTTTAATTATTTACTTTCTTTTTGAGAACACTGGACGTTAGACTCGTTGGCCTTGCATTCTGCGTTCCATAGGGTAAATTAGGCGATGCTCGGACCCCTTGCGTTCCGCATTCCCGACCCTACGGTCGAAACATTACAGTATTTTATATAACTACTACAGGGTGTCATTCTAACTCCTAGTTCTCGATACAGGATGGGGAACTTCGGAGAGTTTTGCCAGCGATGTTTGGGCGCCTACCGGAGTTCGAATTGCTGATAAGATCAGATCAACGTAGATTACAGTTTGTAGGGCATTTTCCACCTACTTTCTGTCTCTCAAAGCTTCAATACAGGTTAAAAATGCCACAACCAGAAGGCCATTATCATTTCTTTCTCAATCGTTTTCTTTGAGAAGATGTGCTACATGCATCATCTATCAAGCAAATATCAGTGAAGTCCTCTTTGAGAAGAAGCATCCAAACCCACCCTTTATGACACCTAGCATCTTAGAAAATAAAAATTCTGAGACGATAGACATCTTAACGGACACTGGTGTGTGTGCGCCTATGGTCTTTTTGGGCAATGAGCAATGGACGGTGGAGGAACTTCCCATAGGATAATATATTCATATTCCACTGAAGACTATCTATAAAGGATGAAGATGACCAGGAGTTAGTACAATTTTAATGCTGGAGGTTGCATCCTCCCCATATCTGCTGCTGTGATAGTGAGATATGTCCAGCACTGTACCAGCACATGTCTATTCATCGCAGAAACCCAAGTATTCTAAGATTGAATATAGATCTAAACATTGATGTAGTTGGTGAATACAAATGAGCAATGCCAAAGAAATGCTCAGTGCTCACCAGAATCCATCCTGCCATCCCACACCATGCCTGTCATCACTGCCATTCCGCTGTGAACCAACAGGTCTCTTGATCACCATTAGAGAGGCCATTACATATCAATATTCCAGAAGATGACTAGAAATTCCAGTATGTAATGTAGTGAGGACGGATGGAAGGAGGAAGGAGAATGCTGAAAGGAACGGTAAGTTAGCTGAGTTCGGCCCTTCCCCATAATCATTAGGCTAAGGTTAGGGAGCATGCACTTGTTGGGTGTGGACTTCAGGCTAATAAATAATAAAAGAACCTTTCAAGGGCTTGACTTCGACAACAACATATAGATACGGTGGGAGTTGTCATTTGCGTGAGAATGAAATGACATCATGTAGAGGTGCGGTCATTGGTCACCTACCTGGTAGCTGCAAAAGAACAGTGAACACAGAATTTGAACCCCGAACCTTGCACGAAGCTGACTAACACCAGTCAGCCGTTAACCACTGCACCACTTCAGCTCGCAAAATTTAAATTATGGAAATAGTTGGCCTACTTGCTTGACTTCGAGGTCATAGAACACGGCAGTCCCCGCTGGTGAAGGCTTTGGGTATATAGGGCAGAATATGTATAATAATCTATGGAAGCCTTGGGATGTATATAATGTAAATATATTTGAAGGAGCGGTGCTGTATTACAAAAATATTTGCTCTCATTGGTGGTGGTATATAACGAAATTAATTATTCAGTGGTATAACGAAAATAATTATCACATGCTTGTTTCTAAAAATAATTCTGCGTTATGTGGCTTTTTTATAACGGAAATTAAATAAGCGGTGCCGTATTACAAAAATATTTGCTCTGATTGGTGGTGGTGTATAATGAAATTAATTATTCAGTGGTATAACGCGAAATTCGAATTCTTTTACACAGGACCGCCCATAGCTCAACAATCCTCGTATTTGTTTGTGAATTATTTCCACAGTCATTTGTTATAAATACCGAAAATATTTAAGACGCAGCAAACGAAAGGCTTGACGAGCCCCACATATTTTTGGGAATTATTTTTTGACTCATAAGTTACAAATACTGTAAATATTCTAGATACAGCAAGAGAGAGGCTCGACAAGCCTCGCATTTCTATGGGAGTTATTTCCAAAGTCATTTGTTAGAAATACTGAAAATACTTTAGATGCTGCAACCAAGAGGCTCAACGAGTCTCATATTTTTGAGAGAGTTAGTTTCCAACTCATAAGTTACAAATACTGAAAAGATTTTAGATACAGCCAAAGAGAGGCTCAATGATCCTCGCATTTTTGTGGGAGTTATTTCCACAGTCATTTGTCAGAAATACTGAAAATATTTCAGACGCAGCAAAAGTAAGGCTTGACGAGCCTCACATTTTTGTGGCTAACCTCTGGTCTCCAGGTATATCCCCGTTTCCCACGGTAACTGGTCGACCAGTATTGCATTGCTCTGGCGCGGGAGCAAAAATCGGGGATTTCTCTGGCGCTTCCACGCCACCTCGGGGCCGGCGCGGAACCCTGGAGATGACCAGTTTGCCACAACATCAGCAAAGCGTGCAATTTCTATATAGTGTTCCTAGTCCGCGTAGCTCAGGCGCCCGTTCTATGGGGACTATCCAACATTACATTCGCTAAAAACAGTATATAGCACTACATAGCACCGGCTACCCTTCATACTGCCTCCTAGCACGGGCGTCAAAGGGGGTCCGTGTCAACTTTCCTGATGAAACTCCGCTTAAAGTCCAGATATTTCTGACCATGGTCGTCTTCCCAGCATTGGCCCTTCCCATAATTAATACCCGAAAGTGTATCTTTGGGAGGCGACGCTGCTGATTGGCGGTATCCATGGCACAGAAAAGGATGGAGAGCAAGGAGACAAGTAGAGGGGATGGCGAGCAAGGATGAACAACAAGTAACGAAGTTGGAGAGCAAGGATGAAAGAGCCACATCAAAACGTTTTCATTGGCCACGTGGACATGACATCGGTAAGAGAAGCCCTAAAAGATACCTCGTGACAAAACCCGTAAGTACTATAATAGTCTGGCCTGGGAATGCCGCTGAAAAGCTACCCGCACATCAATTCAATGAACCGCTGCTTAGGTTCAGTATTTTTGCTCCTCCACGGATACATCCCATCCTATTCATCACGTCCACTCCATGTTTGAACCCCACTCTCGCTCCTTGAGAATTTGGAAATATAATCGATGCTACGCAAGTGTGGGAGAAAAGTATAAGGTCCGAATTGTCCGACCTCAACATACCGATCTATGACAGGTGTCAACGGTGAGAAGATCCGTGAATTATGCAATATGACACGGGAGGGGATCGAGCCTAATTAAGTTACGATGCCGTAACAACAGAAGGACGAGTAAGAATAGAGTCGTCCTTTTTGGAACTGTACAGAAAAATGAGAACTAAAGGCAAAGGGCGCCATTGTATTTCCGAGAGTTTGCATCTATCAATGGAAGAGCAGCTGCATAGGAGCTCTCACCGAGACGCAGGGGTCACCGGCTGGTCTGTTGTCAATAGCACTGGCAGCATTGAGAGATTTTTACCCAACAAAAAGCCGGATTTTGGATGACGAGGAGCACAGGTGCGCTCAGCCGGAAGAGGCAGCGCCACGGCTCAGGTAAGCGTGCCATTTAGTAGCCAGACAAAAATAACATAGGGTAACCACCGACGAGTTTGGTCGTTATCGACTTGGTTATTATTCTAGAGAGTTAATATGGAGGGAGGGACAGGGACCTACACAGTAGGAAGGGGAGCGTTTTTCCGTTAGGTAAGAGTACCATCCGATAGCCATGAGTCAAAAAGCTTGTGTTTAACCGTTCTTCTCCAGTTTTCACTAAGTGCATTATTTTATATAAGCGTACATTAATGACGAGGAGCACAGGTGCGCTCAGCTGGAAGAGGCAGCGCTCAGGCTTAGGCAGCTGTGCAGTTTGATAGCCAGACGAAAATAACATAGGGTACTCACTAACGAGTTTGGACATCATCGACTTGGTTATTATTCCATGTAATTATATGCGCTCGGAGGAACAGGGAGCTACACAGTGTTCAGGGGAGGATTTTTCGGCTATGTAAGGTTGGTTTCCGATAACAATGGATTGGAAATGTTGTGTATAACAGATTATCTCAGATTCTCATTGAGTCCATTATTTTATATAATGGTATACTTAATGATGAGGAGCAAAGGGCCACTCAGGCGGAAGGGGCACTGCTCAGGCTTAGGTAAGAGTGGTTTTGGATAGATATAATAATATAATATAGTGTTCGGGACCTCATCCATAATGGTCGCCTGCTCCACTAATATTCTAGCTATTTGATATGTGGGGAGGACGAGGGAGCTGGATAGTGGGGAAGGGGGTGCATCTCAGTTATATAATAACGTAATCAAATCTTATTTCGGCTATAATATTAGGCATCAGCAATCGGATATGAAATTAATTCCCTCATCCATTTTATATAACTGGATGTCTGATGAGGAGGTGGACAAGGCGGCTCTGGCGGAAGAGGGACCACTCTGGCTCAGATAACGATATCTGGGGATAGGCAGATGCATATAATCTGGGACATGCGTTCTTCGCAATAGTCAATGCTTTCTTGATTAATAATTTAGCGATTTGATATGGGAAGAGGAAAAGGGAGCTACATACTGGGAAGGGGGCGTCTCTCACTTAATTAACATTACAATCGGATATTATTTGGTGTATATTATTTGTTATTGAAGTTCTAAAGGCGAAGATTCGATTTTGTATACCTGGATATTTGAACGGGCGGAGTGCAGGATAGCTCTGGCCACAGGGGGGATGTTGTTAAATCCCAACTCCGAATTAGCGCCCAGGCTGACAAATTGTGATATATGAGTCTCTCAGTCACCGGGGCAGACGCGTCACGTCTATTTGTTGATTGTAACCTAGAGTGAACGATGCATCCGTAGGCCGCCAAAGTGGCGCTATCCAGCGAGTAAGTTTTTTTTTTTTTTTTTTTTTTTTTTTTTTTTTTTTTTTTTCGCAAGGCTGGAGTTGAACCACCTACCACAAATACTAAAATCTTAAATATGTGAACGATACCTGCGTGGAACTTCAATTTGTGGAAGAAAAATTCTACGGGTGAAAAAAGCACAACGCGGGAATTGAACCCCGATCACAAACATACATTAGTCTGCTGCAACTTCCAACCACACCACACCTTCACAATCAACAGATTGGCAGCGACTTCATACAATAGGGGATGTCAGAGTGGGCCGCTTCTGGCTCGTTTCGATATCCGTTTCGAGGGCGGTTTCATGGTCTCGGAGAGACTTCGGAAACACCATGAAGCAGCCATACAACTCTGACATCCCCCGTTTCTGTGCCGTTTCTGTGTTGTTTCTACATCTCAGTTCTTGTACTGTAATTCCGGGCCGGGTCCCTGCCAATGATTATATAATACAACTGACTTAACCGTTCATCTTATTCGCAAGGATTACATAATCTTTTTATCGTGACCCGGCCATGCCTCGCCAAACTGAGTGGCAGGCTGCAACAGAAGCCCTCCTTGAAACATTTGTTTTACAGCTTATTGTTGAGAGTCAACAAAATATTGATTCTATTTGTTCCTCCTCCTCAGATTCATCTAATTCCTCTTCCTCTTCCTCCTCCTCCTCCTCTTCCGAGGATGATATTTTGCCCCAGTCACTCAGCACAACAATACTCACTACTATTTATAAAATCCATTCAACCCGGTACCTTAATGAGCGCATATCAATTCCCAAAACTACATGGCAAATCTGTTTGATCCTTGGAGAATACAAGATCAATTTTCCTGACATTTTTCGGAGTTACATCCGGATGTCGCCCGGCGCCTTTGACTCACTTGTGGCTAAACTTTGTGGCCATCTGGTGTTCCACAACAAGTCCGAGAATGAACAAATTGTAGTTGAGATTCAAGTTGCAGTTACCCTTTATCAATTTGGACATTTTGGGAATGCAGCTAGTGTGCAGAAGGTTGGATTATGGGCTGGATTAGGGTATGGAATGGTGAATCTCTGCACCAGAAGAGTTCTCACGGCAATTTGCCATGAAGCCTTTCAGTGGTGAGTGCTCCAATGGCCAGATGCTGGAGCTAAAGAAGCAGCCAAGGCATGGGTTGAGGAGCGAAGTTGTCCAGCATGGAGAGATGGCTGGTGTATGGTTGATGGCACACTTGTCCCTCTCTCAGCTTGTACAGGCTATTTTGGTAATACATAGTATGATAGAAAGAGCAATTATTCAATGAATGTGCAGGTACATGAGCATCTTCTCAGAGGATCACGACAATTGATTTTATTCCTGCTTAAGATTATCAATACACCTGATCTGCGAATCATTGACTATGGTGTCAGACTGCCTGGCAGTCAGCATGATGCCACAGCTTGGAAGCAGACATGGATACCACAGGAACATGGGGTGCTTCTCGAGAAAGGAGAATGGGTCTGGGCTGACACTGCGTATCCATTGCAACCATGGTGTCAGGCACCATACAAGAGGTATGTGATAGTGGTTCTCGTTCCCTTGTTACTATGCTGATATCTTTATTTATAGGCCTGAGAAAGATACCCGAGAGAACACACATTACAACTATCAGGTCTCACGCATCCGTGTGTGCTCGGAACACTGCATGGGGTTTCTCAAGGGTCGTTGGTCTTCTCTGTGTGGCTTGCGGCTCCAACTGGATAAGGATGAGGATATTCAATTAGCCTGCATTTGGATTACTGCCTGCATCACACTGCACAACTTTGCTATGCAGCATGAAAGTGGCCAGGATATTGAGACTGATGTGTTCTTCCAAGAAGGCTTAGCTCTAGTGGAGTGGGAACAGCATGAAGAAACTGAGTGGCATGCTTTAGATGAGATTGAAAGGGAAGTGGTCAGTGATGTGGGGCTTCAGGCAGGGAAGGAGTGGCAACAGAAGCTCAAGGAGCATTTGCAGGTGTTCCAAGCACACTAAATACATCTAATAGTGAAAACAGGTCAGTTTGGGCTGGGTTTTGTGAGCCCCTAGGGTAAGTAAACCCTAACTTATGTAAGCAGCTTATGTTAGTAAGCATGGATATGCTCTATTAAAAATCAAGGCAGATAATGAAAGTCGAAAGACAGTGATATATTGATATTGATTACTTATTGTTAATTCAGCAACATAAAATACTTTCCACACATTGTAACGCAAATGTTGTGCAAGTGCAAGGTTTGGAAGACAGCAAGTGAAAAGTAGGCTAGTGAAACTTGAGGCCAGGTTGAGATTGCAAAGAAGGCTAGCAAAACTGGAAACTTGAGTCAAGTCCAAGTTAAGCTAGCAAACAAGTGATGTCTAGTGAAACTCGAGTCAAGTGGGAGTTATACATGCAAGTAAGTCAAAAGCCAAGTGAAGCAAAAGTCAAGTCTATGTCAAGTGTGGGCAGCTCGGATGTCAAAACTAGCAAAACTGGAGTCTAATCTGAGGTTGAGATGTAATGCAGTAAGAAGTCAATTCTATAGGCTGGGGGAGTTACATAACTCAAATGAAAGCAGGTATTTCGGGCTAATTTTTTAATATGCTGTACCCCTGCTTATTTCGTGAAGATTAAGCCATATTTGAGGAAAAACGGTGGACCGGTTCTCAAGATATAATATCCACAAGTTTATTGCATTGGGAGGAGAAGACGAAAAAGCAGTATTTGTTTAATACTTATCAAAGTTTAATATGATCCTACCTCTATTGAAACCAGAATGGGGTACCCCAATTCACCCACCCCCCATCAGGTGGTCACCTGCTGTCTGGATCATTCTGTATTCACCCTCATTGCCTCCACACACCCTCAGAACCCCAGGACCCAGAGGGCTCCCATGCCCTCCCTGCCACTGCCCAGACCACTGCCACACTTTAACTGGTGCCACTCCTGTTTTGCCCCTGCTTTCCCTCATTTTCCCATGCCCTGGCACCCTCCATGATGAAGGCATTCCCCTAAAACCCCAGGGTCCAGCTCATCTCCTAGCCTCTCCACCTCTCTATTCAGCCCCCACAAAATATTTTTACTTTAATTATTATTATATTCAAAATACAATAAAATAAAATAAAATCTCAAGAAAGAAAGAAAGAAAGAAAGGATGTCATGTACCTGCCTAAACTGAATGCCATTGCTAGTGAGGCAGATTGCTGTTTCCTCTCATCAAGGTTTGCCTTCTGCTGTTGAATTTCCATGAGCTTGCCATGAACCTCATGATCTTCATCAGCCTTCTGTGCATGGCTGTTTATTTGGTGTCCATTGAAAGCAAGATGATGTTTGATGGTGCTGTGCAGACTCTTCTGAATGCAGGTCTCATCCAATCTCTTCTAATCAGTGTATACCTGCACATTGTAAGATCTTGCCTTAAATAAATATAAAGTTGTGAATTTAGAATATACACTTCAATGGAGAAATAATAGTAATAAAACTTACATCTCAATGGCTTTTACAAGAGATAAACACATGCCAGTGGCACAATTAGTTTCTGGATGGGATGATTCATTGAGATTGTTGTCTGCCAGGCTCAGATTCCAATCTGATTGAGATATCTTTGAAAAATGCTGACATAATGAGAGAACATACCATGGATGAGCCTGTTTATTGGTCATCCAATCTTTGATTAATGAGGATGATCATGAGAAAAGTAAAAACAATGAAAACAATAAAATGAATACCTATTGAATGAATGTATCATATCTTCTTGGCTGGTAATGTAGTGAGAAAGGCGAATTCAGTCCATGTCTTCCTTCATCAGTACTTCACTGGGTGGATCCAGATTGCTAGGGATATGGTTGATCAATTATATTTGTTATGATGATAGAAAATAAGAAAAATACTGTTTGAAATTCCAGCCACATGTGTGTGTAAGTCATTGAACATTCTCATTGGCATCCACCGTCACAATCCCACTAACACCAGGATTATTCTCCCTAATAAGGACATCTCTGAGAGTCTGTATTTGTGGAGTGCTGCTGTCCATCAACATTATTCTTAATTTACATTCTTTACACAGGGGTTTGGTTTTGAGACGCTGTCCCAGTGGCTTTTTCCAAATCATTAAGCCCCTAACCCTTCCACATTACTGACCTCTGGCTATCCGAAAATACTTTTACCTAAGCCAGTGCCCCTCCCATTCCCACAGTGCCCCCATGTGCTCCTTGTCATCTGTTATCCTATTATATAAAATGAAGGAGGCAGTAAATGATCAAAATAGGCATTACACCCAAGGCTAGTAAGACATGGGTATTAGAAAATATCTTTAACTAAGTGAGAGACCCCCCCTATCAAGCAGTGTGCCTCCCTGATCCTCTTCCTGTATAAATACCTAGGAAACTAACGAAGTCAGAGACAGTTGAAAAGAAGGGCAGATATTCCAGGTTACCGACCTCTGGCTATCTGGAAATATGCTTACCTAAGCCAGTGCCCTCCCATTCCCATGGTGCCCCCTTGTGCTCCACATCACCTGTTATCCAATTGTATAAAATGAAGGAGGTCATGTGAACACCAAATAACACCCAGCACCTCAGTAATACACCCAACACCCCTAGGATCCAAAAAATCTAAGCAAGAGTCCCCCCATTCCGGCTGTGCAGCCTTGGAATAATTCGGGTACCACACCCAGCTGGGTGTTTACGGCCGGCCCAGCTGGATATCCACGGCCGTAAATACCCAGCTGGGTGTTTACGGCCGTGGATACCCAGCTGGCCTTGCGCGGCCATAAACATCCAGCTGGGTATTTACGGCCATGGATATCCAGTTGGGTGTGCACAGCCGTGAACACCCAGCTGGCCTTGCACGGCCGTGAACATCCAGCTGGGTATTTACGGCCGTGGATACCCAGCAGGGCCTGCGCGGCCGTAAACATCCAGCTGGGTATTTACGGCCGTGGATATTCAGCTGGGCCGGCGCGGCCGTGAACACCCAGCTGGGTGTTCACGGCATGTCACGCAGTGACACACTGTCACGGCCGCGAATACCCAGCTGTTAGTTCACGGCCGTAAACACCCAGCTGGGTGTTCACGGTGTCACACAATGTGACACACTGTCATGGCCGTGAATACCCAGCTGGTAGTCCACGGTCATCCTTGTCATTTAGGGTTAGCTAACCCTAACTCCATATTTCGTTCCTACACCCTAGACCGGCCTCGGTCAAAAATCCTTCTAAAATCAAGCCGCGCCTTGCATTCTGAAAAGGGCTGTAATGATCAGTCATGTAACATTTATGTAGACTTTTTCATCGTATGACCATAGTATTCAGTTCCCCTAAACCCAGTGTTACTCGGTACTTGCGAACCTGTCAGTGAATGACAAGAGTCTGTGGGAGTAACTTATCAGCTTTGAGTACATCACATTGCGGTCAAATTGAGAGACAGTGCGTCAGGTATCAGAGCATTAAGATGCTTTATGTAGGTTTAATGAAGATACTGGCAGCATCCTTCCACGATGCGTAGGTCTGGCGCGATGTTAGACGAAGATGAGTGGAATATGATCTTTGTATTCCGAGAAAGGGATAGTATATTAGCGCAGCGGAGATTTAGATATGTTAAGCACTTGAATTGTTAAGGCAAAAACGGGGCCAAGGCTCGTGATATACGTAACGGTGGATGTCGATGCATTGTCAGCGGTAGATATGGAAGTCGGACTCTCGTAATACTGACATCTACACCCGCCGGCGAAGGAGAGGAGATATTAGTATGCTGTAGCAGGCAAGAGAAACGAAAGAGGAAGAAAGACTAGAAAGGAAGGAGTAGTCCTCATTCGAGTTCAGGTTTCCACGGGGTTCAATGTATGCCCATTTCGAGGTGTAACTTGGATGACGTTGGATGGTGGAATGGGTAGGATGATGATGGGGTGCGAGAAAGAGACGAATAAGATGAAGATACTTACGAGTTCTTTCAACGCATCGCAAGATAAAAGTCCTCCATCGTCGTGAGGTTCTTGAAGAAGATGAACCAGGGTCCATTCACGTCTGACCGCATTCCGCTTCGCAAACAGCTTCCCGTCCAGCAGCCCCCGAGAAGTAGCGTGAAGGAGGTTATCATGTGAGTTGGGACGATGTGAAGCGCTTACGTAATGCCTGGGCCCCTATTGGTTGGCGCGCGAGGTTATCTTCAGGACGCACCGAACCCTAAGCATGCATTTCTTTTTCTGGACATTGCCTTTCAGCTCTCCTCACTCAACGCCGAGTCGGCAAGCATCCACTGAAGTCTGAACAGTTGTCAAGTCGTAAGTACTTGAGTACCCCTTACATTTACCTCAAGCTTTCCTAACATAATGTTGTAAATATACGAGTCCTGGATGTCAAACACGAAAGTATTGAAAAACTAATACCTATAATATACCTGTAAATATACGAAGATAATACAGGTATTTATGAGTAAAAATGAATATAACCAGCCTTGCTTACCCTGAATGTCAGACCCTTTGCCCCAAGAACCTATTATGTAATGCATTCCCACACATTGAAATGCGCACTGCATCAAAGGTTATAAGCTGGATCATTCTGTAGTTACTGAGTATCTGTCATAAGAAATTGCAAAAATATGTTTCAGGCAAAATGTCTAAAGCAATGTGAAAAATTATTAATTTGTTGCTTAAACATTATACAAAGTCTGGATTGTGAATGTCAGGAGAGAGTACTTTGAACATAACAATATGTAACTAGAGCAGTAAAAGCTACATAAGAATCATCACTAAATATGTTAATATGGAATGTCTAGTGCAGATTCCCTAACCAAACAGCACAGGCAATCTGTGGCAGAGAGGAGGCACATGAGGCTATCACAAGAAATGGGGTCCTAGCCTGGGAGCCAGGGGTGGGACCCCAATTCTCTGGATTGCAACCTCGCATTTTTGGTGTCTGGGGACACAGCACAAGCTTCAGAATCAAGTGCCATGGCCCGTGTGACCAGCATGGACAACGTGTGCCCCATGCCACTCCCAGTTTTCTACAGAGCCAAGGGAGCAGATGACCCCCACTTATTAGAGATGGGACCCGAGATTAGTCACCCCTGGCTACCTCAGAGTATTTTCCGTTAAGTGTGGGACCAACCCTTTCACCCTGTAGAGCCCCGTGCATGGCGTAACACTGATCACTTGGAGTATTGCAAAGAAAATATTTATATCAACACCAAATTGAGGCTGGCATACTACTAGCTGTAACCCCCCACTATTTTTAAGGTCAATCTTTCATATTATATCAGTATCAGTGTGACAGAATCAATGCGTGACACTCAGTGACAAAATGCTATAGAAGTAGGATTGGGGTCCTACGCTTGGATACAGGGCTGGGACCCCAAATGTCTTGATTGGGAACCCAGATTTTTGATGTCTGTGAACAAGTCTCAGCTCTCAGAACTGAGGTCCCAGCCCCCCATCACCGGGAATTGCTTGGTGTGCCTCATACCTGTACTGACTTGTCTAGAAAGGTAACAGAGTAGATGACCCATATTTCCGAGGGCTGGGACCCGAGGTTTTTGATAGATGGATACCTGGATCTATTTTTATATAAGTGTGGGACCCCCTCCTCCCCCCTGTACAGTCTGTTTTGCATGGGGGTACCCCCGTGCAAGGGGAATATAGATAGGGGTTGGAGTAGGCTCTGGGAGTGTTTCATCTGTTAAATCTTGCTCACAGTCCAATACGTGACTGTTTGTGACTCCGGGTACCCAGGTAGGATCAATAAAGCTGTGAATTTTATGGGCATGCCGACCGTCATAAGCTGCTGGTGGCTTGTCCTCAGCCAGACGTCCTTTGAGATAACGAATTGCATGCCAATAACAGAGCTGGTGCTTCGCATCAGGGAATACCGCGCTACAGGCATTTATTTCCGATGCATCCTTATCTGACAGTGTGAATTTGATCTTGGGGCATTTAACCTTCAACCACCCAAGCACATCCTGAAGCGCACGGTCTTTGGCACCTGTAGTGGCACTACTGCCGGTACTAATAAAAGCAAATGCGAGAGGAAGTGAGCGGCCATTTGCCTCCGCCACCACAGCATACAGCTCAAAAGCAGCAGCATTCGTTTTCCCTGTAAATAAAATATAAATGACATAGTTAAATACATTGAAGATATTTTGACTCACATGTTGAATCCATAGCAATCTCAGTAACATCGTGGCCAAATGAATCAACAATGTCTTTGAGGGCAAATGCGAAAATAGATATGCCTTCTTCGACATGTGTGGGTATCATGTCAATATTTTCCCCTTCTGTATTTTTCAGCACTTGAATGGCTGATTTTACTTGGTCTAGGTTGAGTCTCCAAACATCCTTATTGTGTTCGAGCGAATAGGAATAAACCTGTTCTTGTGTAACTTCATTCTGTGGCCATTTCTCAACAATTCGGCTATAAAGCTAGTGACCGTCAGATTACAGAACTAGTGATTGGAGGAGTACATACTGTAGTGACCGGTAAAGAGCTGTTTTCATTGATGAAGTCCTTCATTTCCTCAGTGAGTGTGATCTTGATGTAGGGTGTATGCGGTAGATGATGTTCTATTCGTACCCGCATTGTGTCCGGCATCAAAGGGTTGACAGTGATATGAAGTTTACCTCCGCATGCAAATCGTTCCATAACCATTCGGGCACGACACTTCTTCGGATCAGTATGCTGGACACGCTTTGTTTCCGTGCCTTCCAACTGTGCACATGAGAAAGTATGAGTTACAGTACCTGCCGCACTTTTGTCACGACTTTCAGTATCCTTTTCACAGCTGCAGGGTATTTCAATGCTGAGTGTTCAAATAATATATAAATTAGACTCACTTGAAATGATATTGACATGTTTCATAAATGACGTCCCTGAGAGCTTTGGCTTTCTCACCCGTTGAGTCTTCTTGCGCACACTGTGAATCTGGAGGAATAGTAACAAAAGCCTCAAACTCGAAGTTTTCATCGCGGTTTCCCTGTAGCAAGCCTATCATGTCCTTGAGGGTGATGGTCATGTAAGATTTATTGACCTGGATTCGAGACCGTGGATTCATGCTTGAACTTTGGGGACCAGAGACTGGCTGTTTGCCTTTCCTGACGGCATCTTGTTCTCGCGCTCGCATGGTGCACGGTGAGCACCGCTTAGTGCGCACCAGGGATGGTTTGAGTGGGAAATCTTGGAGTGGAAGTGATTTATGGCACCGATTACATGTCTGAAAGGTAAATCTGGCAGACTCTGTAGTGCAAGGGAAGTATTAGATTAATTCAATATCGAAATTCGAAGAATAACATGCTGAATACCTTCGAAAGAACCGGTTCCACCCAAAACAAGGGCACGTAGGTCAAGCGTTGAAAGATCACCTGCCCCTATTTGCTCAAGAGTAAATTCCTCAGAGAGAGCGGCCTTCTGGAATTGATTATAGTAAAGTCTATAATTTACATGCTGTAATACTGCAATTAAACGACGACGTCGCAGATCAGAGAGAAGGTCCCGAATTGATGTATGCGGGTCTACACCTGGATTAATGACCTATGCGTGAATATATTAATTAAGGAAGCAATGCCAATAACGTACGCATGGTCACACTTCGTGCCTGTACACCACGAATAAAAATGGTCATTAATTTGGATCTAGAATGCGCCTTCTTTCGGGGAATGACACGGCGATTCGGCGGAAGGCCTAGAAAGGCTGTTGTAAACCTGCTGTAATAGAGCATTAGTGTCGCGCAATTTTTTGAAAATGGCAGAAAACGAACCGAAACACGTATTCTGGTATACGAGCAGAATTACTGTGCATATAGGTGCCATTATAAGACTTGCTTGAGCCCACAGTAGAGCCGAGATTGTGAAGAGGGTTGCCCCGAACATAAGGAGTAGTCGAAAAGCATGTTTGAGCTGATTATATGCTGCACCGTAATAAATTGAGGAGGCTTGTCTTTGATATAGATATCGTTGTCGAATAGCAATGAGTCTTGATTGCTGGTTCAGTGGTTCGGACGGTAGATTGCTTCTCGCTGTCATCTTTGACTTCGCTAGCAGGTGAGGAGACGTGTCCATAGAGCACGACAAAAAGAGACGCGAAGCAATTTTATTTTTAGTAAAGAGTTATCTAGCCTGGGTGCCTGTATTAATCCTTGTTGAGTATCGAAGAAAATAAACTAGTGAAATGCTTTAAAACTAAAGTAAATTGGCAATATTAGGTAAGACCGGGCGGCTGGGCCGGTGCGTCCGGTGGTGGTCGTATTAGCTGAGACTTAATTCTCCCCCGCTCGTTCCCCTAATGACAAACCAAGCGCCCACCATCACGCGTGGTGTCCTAGTCTAAACTTCGTTGACAACACTACTTACAACACTTTCACTTAATTTCTATCTTGTATATATACTAGAAAAATTGCAAAAAAGAATGTTAAAAAAATATTTTCTTCAACTGTATTCTGACTCTTTCTCTTGCGCTTCTTCTTTGCATCATGCTCCACGCATTCCAGACAGCTACTTGTTGGTTCACCGGCTTTGCCATACGTATTTGGTGTTCTTCGTGCAGATACCAAACTTATCTAGTGGCTGTAGGCCTCTTCGACATCTTCCTGAATTACAAACAGGAAGATCGGATGAAAGTAAGGTTATTGGGCAGCTCTTCTTCTGTCATGCTTCTTTGATGCGAAAAGGACAGACACGTATCAACGCGTTTCGTCACATGAGAACCCAAGAGCTGATTGGAGAATGGCAAATTAAGGCTCTCACTTGGAAAGGGGCTGGTGACAGCCTCGCGACTATTATTTAACATTTCATCAATTATTTAATTTTTATTAAAACTTCTTTTTTATTTTTCAGTGTATCAACGTGGTATGGAAGTGCACATCTTGGACGCCGCGCGTGGCAGCGGGCGCTTGATTTGTCATCGGGGGAACGAGTGGGAGAATTAACGCCTTGTCGCAAGGTGGACAGCAAACGCATGAGTACGAAACTAGCGCGCGCCCTACGTAATGCAAATGGCTCTAAGATCATCGGGTGCACACACAATCAATCCATTTTGGGGGTTCGATCATGGGGTGAGTTTGAGTGGATAGTCGATTGGTATCATTCGGCACTTCGGCATGGACGCGTATCACAGATAGAGGAGATCCCCGTGATGTGACTGTGTAAAATAGTGTAGACCCCGGACTTCTCTCAATTATTGTAAATAGAATAAAGTTGTAGTTTCCTCAACGCTAGAGAGAATTAAGTGGAACAACACTATGACTTGAAAGAATTTTAAAGTATTAGAAGAAAAAAATTGACGGGGTTTAGGTTTAAAATGACAGCTAACTACATAATTACATGTAGGGTGGACGGTGACTACTATCTGAATAGTACTTCGGGTCAAGATATTCTCCATTCCCGCGATTACTACCTCCATAGAGTGAGGGTGAATAAGGTGTATAATATGTAGCTTGGTTTCAATTGAACGGAAGGTGAGGAGTTTGAGAGTAAAAATGCTGTTGAGGGAGCGGTGGATGTAAAGGAGGGGGATGGGAAATACCATTAAATAGTGTGTAATTTGTTGAAGGAATAAATCTGTTAGATTCTTGTGAATATGAAATATTATGGCTCTGGTAATACGAAAAGGAGCTTGAGGATGAGCTTGAAGATGGCTCAAGCTGAGATCGGTGAAGTGCTTCCTGGGTGCGTGAAATAGTTGAACTGAGGAGACGGCTTGGTTCAGCTAAGTTAGGCAGCTGAACATGGCCCGAGCTTCGTCCTTCTAAAGTTGGCAATGCAGTATAAATCTCTGCATATTTGGTTTCTGTTGTTCGGAGCTTCTTCAAGGCACGCTCCACCTTGCCAGTGGCTTCTCCATTCTCCAATGCTTGTTTGAGAGCAACAGTCTGCTTCTGTGTGTCTTCCTGCAATCTGGACAGTTGAATATATGATTTTTCAAGTTCTGAGTCATTTTCTTGGACGGTCCGCCGTTGGACAGCAGCTAAAATTAAACAAACGAGTTTAATAAAGCATAATGGAGCGCTTCAAAGCATTTAAACTTACCACTTCGAACTAATGCGCGACCGACTCTTCGAAAATGCGTTTGAGCTTGATCATGACGGCGTACACCATGCAAGATGAATGTATCTACACTCTCCAACTGGCGAAAATCAACCCCCTGCCCAAATTGTATGGCTGCAAGCACTGAGAGTTTAGTACCATCTCGATTAATGTTCCGATGAGCTTATTCATTCCCATTTGAAGTTGAGGGTGCTGCCTTCCAGACATCCAAAGGAATTTTGCTTTTAGGACGGTAAATAGCTGCCAATGCCCAACCATCGGCTGCTTCCTTGTCTTTAAGCCAGTCTAAGGACAAGAGATCCATATAAATATCAAAAAAAAAAAAATTGAATTATTAAAATAATTTTACTTACCAACAGTGGGATTCCGCCGCTCTGCCTACCATCGCACTCGCTCCAGCATTGGGCATGAAGTCGCCAATCCAAAACGTCTTAGTGTGTTGCTTATACTCATTTTCTTTTTTTATCTTACTTAGTATTTCTTAGGTACACCAACAACCTTTAGACAGCTCTTTGATGAGAGCCCACCCTCTGCCTCATCCCTCCTCAACCGCTATGTGGGCAAGGGAAAGGAGGTGGTACCGAACCGCTCCTCCTCTCCTATTGCCGGACCCAGCCGCCTCTCAAACAGCTACGCTAGTTCTAACGGTTCTCGCACCACGGAGGAGGATGACGTCCTTAGCTGCCACAGGTATCGCCCGCTTGACCATTTTTGTAATAGAGACCTTTCGCCCGAGTTGTAGATACTATTTGACAGATACAGTACTATTTGACATATTCTTCATCAGTATTTACATAGTCATAGTCCGGTAGGAACTGCATCCCAATATACCCACTATACACTTGTCCTCCTCTAATTTTACAAGGCGATCTTGTGATTACATGGTCGCTGGGGTCCTATCCTTATATAATCTGGCGAGAGCCGTAGCGAGATCGGCGATGGTACCAATCGACTATGCACTGGGTGAGTTTGACTGTGGATCAGAGATCAACACAATTAATCCATTTTGGGGATTCGATCATGGGGTGAGTTCGACTGGCAGTCGCTCAGAGATAGATCAAAGGTGCCGAGATGCCGAGTCGTACCAATCGACTGAAGCCTCGCCACTTCCTGTATAGTCGTGGAATCTACGATCGTGGAGCTGAGAAATGGTCACGCTTTGAACAAAATAAACATGTGGATCATGCGATGAGACGCGAAACGTTTGAACATTTCTCACTCTCGAACCTCAACTGTCGCTATCAACTACGTCGCCGCCGACCACCATTCCCGTAATGACCGTTGGTGAGTCTGATACCTCTTTCAATGCACCTGATACTGTCCTGTCCGGGTAGCCCCTTTGATGCCATCGTAATCAGCTTTTGAGACGCTGAAGTCTAGTTGTGATAGCAGGGTGCATCGTAAAGCTCTTTGTGTTTTTCTCTACGACTTAATTTCTTTTTTTTATGATATAAAGACAGCGGAGATGCCAGCGGGAGAGAGATGACATACTGGTAGGACAGGTAGGTGTTGGGGACTCGGGAGGACACATGCGGATATCCATAGCCAACGAGGGGCTGTGAGCTTCAGCTGGAAGCCATGAAAGTGTGATAACCCATTTTTCATTGTATCTGGCATACTTCCACCGCTTTAGGTATCTGACGATGCGGAGGTATGAAGGGAAGATATGGTCTGAGATGAGGATGTATGCTAGCGGGACGGTTCTGAGGCTCTGATGCTTTGGGGGACGTCGCAACTACCACTCCGTTGGCACAAGATGGTTATGACAGAGTGGAAATGGTGTGCTGTAAACAGTTTACACTGGCTCTGGCAGACAGAATGGTGGCTGGCAGCCAACTTTGTATGTTTTCCTAGCGTCTCATTAGTTTCTTTGAGTTTCTTTGTACATAGTATATAGTATTCTTCAGTAAATATATCTTTCAAATATGCATGCTGTGGTGATGAGCGGCAAACAATTTACATGAGAGCAATAATGAAACCAACTTAATTTTGGATAGAGGGGGAGAAGCTTTTCTTGTATTGGCTAAATAACGACTACACAAGTTTTTCTTTAAATCTTTGCACAACTAGTTTTCTTGTATACTTAGGTGACCGCTGACCGTTTGTCTGTGCCCTCCTAAGTCATTTGAAGCTCAGCTCCAGTGTGACTCCCCGCCGCATCTTATTTACTCAAAGATCTGAAAAGATGAAAGTACTAAACGCGTCGCGCCTCTAAACGCGTCGCGTCTCGCCTCTCGTCTTGATCGTCTGTCTCTATGTACAAGCAGATCGTGCGATACTACCCGAGATGCCCAGGGATAGCCGAGTGACTGTGAAGTCCTCATCATTGATGGCGTGTATCTATCACGGAAGAGGCGCCCGTATTATTTTGATCGATATGAACTGAGGATCTAACTATTATTACGGTGACATACACACGAAGCGTATATAATACTTTGCGATTACTACTGTAATTTCCCAGCCTCTCTGTGAGACAGCTGCCTCTCTACGACCTCGCTGCGCTCAGTCGTAGTCGTTTTCCGTTCCAGATAATTTTATTGATAAAACTTCTTGTTCTCCAGATCAAGCGAAGATGATTGCCCTGGAGGAATACATCTTCATGTATGTTTCCTACCTCCTCCTAACTGTTGGAACTATTGCCTTGTTGGCTCTCCTAATCACGCTATGGCGTGTCACTTCTCTCTCACAACGCAACAATCCATTCCTAGTGAATCTACTTTTGACGACTTGGTTGTCTACTATCCCTGCATTATTACTGTAAGAAATCAATAATCAATTCTGGAATTATCTATGGGTAAACTGACCGGGTTATAACAGACTTTTCAGCGGTCATGCTGTAGATCTGGCGCCTGCAAAGCCCTTATGTATACTTCAAGCTGTCTTAATGGATGGTGTTGCTCCCATGTAAGTATGAACTTATTTTCAATTGGTTGTATGATTTAGGGTTCGCTCAGGTTTGGAATCGCCGGGCTTTGTTTGGTTCTCAATGTGCGTATTAATTCTCCTTCTTTCAGCCGAGTTGTGACTGACCGTTTTATGACGCAGACTTCGCTTCAGATTTCTGCAGATTTAGGCGGTCATTTTAATCCGTTGGCTGAGAAGAGATGGCTTAGAATTTTTGTAAGTCTTTCCACTACGCCGAGAGAAATACAACCCAAAAAATAACTACCATGCTCCAGGTGTTATCAATCCCTTATATCACATACCTGTGCTGGACTTCCGCGTCCATCGGGGTATTTATGAGTTCTTAACATAAGCTATAAATCAGTAGTGCTGATATTCTCCTGTAGGTCGGTCTTTCCACCCCGCCACAGGTTGTCGTTGAAGCAATCTGGTGTGCAATTATTTCCCCGCATAGTAACAGAATGTATGCCATTCTCTCCCTTTTCATATGCATCGGCTGATGAGGAATATAGTCGTAGATTCATAGGGTTTTTCGTAACTGGATTTTCACTTTCACAATTAATGCTTGAAGGTTCGTATCCGATCGTGGTTGATGGGCGTTGCCCAAAATACTGAGCCAACGTAACTCCAGGATGGATCATCGCCCTCATTATTAAACACAAGAAGACCTCAAGTGACATCACAAAGTCAAAAAACTCGTTGACCATCGAGAAGAGTTTAATCGCTCGCGTCATAGTTTTCACACTGATCCAACTGACAATTCTGATGTTCGTCGACTTTGTTCTCTATAGTACTACTAGGAAGATGAAAGCTAATATTCCCATGAATTAGATTAACTGTCATACTGTCTGGAATCCGAATCGAAGATAACCCACAGAATTACCCTCATATCTCCCCTAATATCACCAGAGTATTTGAGTCGATGAGTACGTTGTAGTTTCCACTTTCAGCGGGAGGCGTAATACGAGACATTTACTAATTTCTCTCCTCAGACCCGCTATTCACCTTCCTTGTGTTTGGTACAAGCAATGTGGGTATTCATTCTTCCCAACATTTTGAGAGCAGTTAATAATCTACATATACCGGCGTTATAGAGCCTTCTAGAGGCGTGGCATTTGAAGAAAGCACCCAGTGTGCAGAGTGATTTCCGAGAAGTCGAACGAGGATGGGACCAAAATATTGATGTTCGTCGACATTTTTTCCTATAGTACTAGTAAAAGGATAAAAGTTAATATTCTGAATCATTAGATTGATTATCATAATGTCTGAAATTAGAATCGACGATGCGGCAGAAGTACACCAATATCACGAGAGTATTTGAGTCGATGAGTACGTCGTAGCTTACACCTTCAGCAGAAGAGGTAGTACGAGACAAGTTTGGTACAAGCAACTTAGGTATTCATGCTTCCCAAATTCTTATGAGAAGTTTATAATCTATATATACGGGTTTTATAAAGCCTTCTGGCCTTTGAAGAAGCCAACCAATGTGCAGAGCGATCTTCGAGAAGTCGAGCGAGGATGGGACCAAAATATTCACATCAATAGGCCTCCGAATATCCAATCGGAAGACATCTGATTTCCAAGTATAAACGAATTTGAAACTGTCGGGGAAGGTGTTCAACGCCCCGATGTCATAGCATCTTCGTTGTATCTTTAGGGGCACCCATCTTCCATTCAACGAACATAACATCGATTGGGAGGAGTTTGGAACCGATGGCTAATGCTTTACTGGAACAAAGTGTGGACCAGACACTCAAGGAAGCTTACAGCACTGAAGGATCCCTAATACATCTATTAGTCATTGCTCACAAATCCTATGTTTGTAGCCTTCCGAAGGTCAAAGCACCTTCCTTCTATGAATCTTATATAATTTAATTATTCTTTATTTAAATCATTCTATTTACTCAGTAGCACTTTGCGTTGAAATTCGAGTACTTTTATAACAGACTGCGAGATTTAACATTGACATCCTACTGAGGGATTAAGATATTATTCGATTTGAATACTACCTAACTCTACACGGTGATGATAGCGAAACCCAATGTTCTGCATATGCTATGGGTAGCCTGTACGTATGTTCACATATGGATTATTTCTTGATGACTATATCATATTTGTCTTTGATATTCCCGAGTTTCTCCTCCAGTCGCTCAGAACTTCCCTGAAACACGATTTTAACCACAGAACTCCACCTCGTATCGGAATAAAAGGTTTTCCGCTCCTTAATAAATGATGCGAGAAGGGAAAACTCCATATCTTCCAACCTGATGAATATTATTTCCCTCAAAAGGGGGAAGAATGGGCTCCCGGATGCGTTTTGCCCATTCAATGTCTGGAAGAACCCGTATCCAATATACGATTGGAAAATAACTAGGGTCTGGAGCTTCGGGTAATGGGGGGTTAAGGCCGTGTCTTCAGTTCCATAGAGGACAGTAGCACACAACTCTAATTGGGTGATAGTTGTTGAGAAAATCGGGCCAACCACGTCCAACGTGGCGCGTGTACGACCCACGGCCGAGGATGCTGCATACGCCAAATCGGCAAGTTTTGGCATGATGAAAGCCTCTCTTGGCCAGAACCTCCCCACTTCTTCTTCCACGACAGCAGAAAACACCTCGACCATTGGTAATGCGATGGGTGTTGCCAGACTGGTGGAACCCAGGTAACCATCAGGTATTTTTCCAGCATAGGAGAAACGTCGTAAGTTAACGCAATGCTGTAACACCGTAAACGAAAATCGAGAATTGGCATGATTTAGATCGAGACAAGTGATCCGTGCCAAAGTAGATGGATCCAGCAATTGAGTCAGAGCGGTAACGTGACCGTGGAATATCAGAGTATCAAGCGCTGGGCAGTGAATGCGAGTAGGAAAATCATTGATTCCGACCACCGGGAGTGAGTAGGGACCAGAGGCGGCTGCAAGTAGTTGCAGAAATGGAAGAGTGGTGGATTTCTTCGTCCCAGCGAGAAATAAGGTCTTTAATGCCATCACCCCCTTTAGTATCTCATCATCTAGGAAGTTGATAAGGACGCGGAGGCGTGAGATATGGTTGCCAACAGCGAGGAAAACGACGAATTCCCGAAGCATCCTAGATGCACCGTCAGGAGCACCTCCCTCCCGTTCCACGAAGAATAAATCGATTGGAAGGGGTGATGATCGCGACACACATTCTTCCGCATAGGATAGGGAATTGGTGCACACATTCACCGGAATCGTAGTCCACATGGATGGAGTAGATTCGATAATATTCTTCCACGTTTTAGAGACTTGGATAAGGACGGAGCGTCTATTGATATTCTCAGATGCAGCGTGTTCCCAGAATCCCATGCTTTGATACCCATTGACAAGCGTGAGAGGGAATTCCTGGCGGATTTCAAAGATCGTCTTGATAATTTCGACGGGAAGGCTATTGAAGCCGGTGGCAATGCCTGTAGTTTGCATGGATGTGGGAGGAAAAGACAGTCTCGTGAGAGGATATCTGTACGTGGCAGTGACAAGCAATTGTCAGCACACACACAGTATTGGTTTCATTTTGGGGTTGGCAAACGCCCATCTTTCGGCTCTGGTTGGAGAATGGCTCCATGATTGAGAAACTGAGACGTCAGGGGTCAGTTAACCTCAGCGGCCGAGATGCCGAAGGGGCAATCGACTATGAAATCATAGGGCGTCCATATCATTTGATCGACATGAACTGAGAGTCTAACTAGTACGATGACATACACGAAGTTTTTACGCTGATCCAATTGATAATTGTGATGTTCTTCAACTTTATTCTCTATAGTACTACTATGAGGATGAAAGCTAATACTCCGATGAATTGTCTGGAGTTACAATCGGGAATGACCTGCAGAAGTACACCGATATCACGAGAGTATTTGAATCAATGAGTACGTTGTAGCTTCGATTTTCAGCAAGAGAGGTAGAGCGAGACATTTACTAATTTCTTTCCTTAGACGCACTTATGACCTTCCTTGTGTTTGGTACAAACAATGTGTGTATTTATCTTTCCCAAATTCTTATGGGAAATCAATAATCTACTTATACTGGTTTTATAGAGCCTTCTGGAGATATGGCGTCTGAGGAAGCCAACGAGTGTGCAGAGTGACTTTCGAGAAGTTGAGCGAGGATGGGATCAAAATATTCACATCAATAGTGCTCCAAATATTCAATTGGAAAACGTTTACCTCCCGGATATGAATGGGTTTGAAACTGTCGGGGAAGGTGTTCAACGCTCCCATGGTACAGCATCCTTGTTACATCCTTAGGGACACCTGTCTCCCATTCAACGAACATAAGGATCAATTGGGAGCTGCGTGTAACTGATGGTTAACTAGGGTAAGATTTTGACCAGAAACTTAAGAAATATCACAAAAATTGAAAATTGGCACCCAGGCAGGCCCAGCATTGTCAGGGTTTTAAAGCTTCGAAGAGTGCCTTGATGATACCGGGTGCTATTCTTAATGTCCTGACATGGTCGTCAGGCACTTTCGAAACAGTCATTGTTCACAAATCCTATGTTCGGAGCCTTCTGAATATCCAAACACCTTCCTTCCATAGCTCCTCTATTTCAGTTATTCTTTATTTAAACCATTGTATTTACTCAGTAGCACTTCACGTTGGAATTCACTCCACACGGTGATTATAGCAACACTCAATGTTCTGCGTATGCTAGGGGTAAGCTGCACGTATGTTCACATATGGATTATTTTTTGATGATTATATCATATTTGTTCTTGATATTCCCGAGTTTCTCCTCCAGTGGCTCAGAACTTCCCTGAAATATGATTCTAACCACAAAGCTCCACCTCGTATATCGAATAAAGAGCTTTCCGCTCCTTAATAAATGCCCCGAAGGAAAGCTCCATATCTTTCAATCCGATGAATATTATTTCCCTCAAAACGAGGAAGAATGGGATCCCGGATGCGTCTTGCGCATTCGATGTCTGGAAGAACCTGTATCCAATATACGATCGGAAAATAAACAGGGTCTGGAGCTTCGGGTAATGGGGGATTAAGGCCGTGTCTTCAATTCCATAGAGGACAGGGGCACACAGCTCTAATTGGTTGAGAGTTGTTGAGAAAATTGGACCAACCACATCCAACGTGGCGCGTATACGACCCACGGCCGAGGATGCTGCATCACGAAATCTGCCTACGGCGCTTGATTTCTCCATAGCGTCCCACGCTTTCTACAGACGGTATTAGCCACTATGCCGCTAAAGAGTCGCTAGCCTTCGCTAGCCTCGCTAATCCGAAATTTACCAACTCCGCTGTTTTCAACAATATCAACGCCAATATGACCATGTTGCAACTTAGAGTCGTACCACCACCATATTTTCCAACAGACTTGGTGGTTTCCGCATTGACATCCTGTAAGTTTATAACCATTAATCCGGATAATAAATTAACAACTATACAGGAACCTTTGAGATGGATGAAACGTAGCAAACAGTCATCAGGAAGGTCGCCAACATCGTTAGGAGCTTCCGATGACCTTTGGGCTGCATTTGGTGAGTTCGTCTACTAGTGAACCTTACCTACATCTCAGAATCTTTATACTTCACAGGCGTTTTCCACTTTGAACTTAAGGAATGTGTGCTAAGTTTTTGTCGAGCACTGTGTGAATTCTCGCTGACCATTTCTATCTAGGTTGCAGGACTCAAAGGTCGACAGGAGGTATGGTTCGACAGCACAGGAGAGATGACTTCGGTATGTCAATCTTCAACATCTCTTGCTATATCTGTCACTCATATGAAATCCCAGTTCATGGCACAAACCCGCCGCTCGCTCTCCCAGCAATCTTCATTTGAGTTTCACATTGTGCTGCAATACTGTTAGCTTCTGTAGAGGCCAGTTTTATAGCTGTACTCCTAAGATAGTTACCACTGTATTTATCTGTAGAGACTCCGATTGAATAGAATATCAAGCTATTTTTATTTTTATTTAATGTGTGAATAATTTAAAAATTAATAATAATCAATATCTCTACTATTGAGACTATGGGTTCCTAGATTCCCTATCATAGTTATCCATAGTGCCACTAGAGCTAGCATACCGACGAATATCACAGTTCCTATGCAAGCTATGGAGAGTATCATAGTGTACATAAAGTATGGTGGCTATGGAGGCTATAGATGCTATAATTGCAATTATAGCGTTTGACCACTTTCGTGATGTGCATACGCCACATTGGCAAGTTTTGGCATGATGAAAACCTCTCTTGGCCAGAACCTCCCAACTTCTTCTTCAACGACAGCAGAAAACACCTCGACCATTGGTAATGTGATGGATGTCACCATACTGGAGGAACTCAGGTAACCATTAGGTATTTCTCCAGGATGGGAGAAATGTCGTAAGTTAATGCAATGCTGTAACACCGCAAACGAAGAAAATGAAAATCGAGAATACGTGTAATTTAGATCAAGACAAGCGATCCATGCCAAAGTATATTCATCCAGCAATTGAGTCAGATCGGTTACGTGACCGTGCAATATCAGTATCCAGCGCTGGGCAGTGAATGCATTAGTAAAACGCGCAAATTGTTCCGGCTGTCCTGGACAACCTCATATTAAACTTGGACAGCGTGAAACAACCCTGGACGCTTCTGGACAGCCTGAACGTGGCAGGACCACTTCACCTGGTTTACTGATGCAGTGCGGGTAGGGAAACCATTGATTCCGACCGCCGGGAGTGGGTACATCAGGAAGCTTGACACAAACCAGATTTTGGCGCGCGTGCTGGGAAGACTATGCAGCAGTATACATGGTATGTAGTACTATGTAGTACTGTATAGCATGCCTAGCGAAGATGCCATTATATAGCACCGCCTATCGTCGCTAGCGCTACGTCCTACCTTAGTTCGTGCACAGTTTGCTGATGTAGGGACCAGAGACGGTTGCAAGTAGTTGCAGAAATGGAAGAGTGATGGATTCCTTCGTCCCAGCGAGAAATAAGGTCATTAATGCCATCACCCCGTTTAGGATCTCATTATCTAGAAAGTTGATAAGGACAGAGCGTCTACCGATATTCTCAGGTGCAACGTGTTCCCAAAATCGCATGCTTTGATACCCATTGACAAGTGCGAGAGGGAATTCCTGGCGGATTTCAAAGATCACCTTGATGGTTTCCACGGGAAGGCTATAAAAGCCGGTGGCAATACCTGTAGTTGGCATGGATGTGCTTCGATGGGAGGGAAAGAGCGTCTCGTGAGAGGATATCTGTACGTGGCAGTGACACGCAGTTGTCAGCACTCGCGGTATTGGTTCCATTTTGGGGTTGACAAATGCCCGTCGTTCGACTCTCGTTGGAGGATGGTTCCATGATCTTTTATACTGAGTAAGGATTCCTGGAAGATTTCGAGGATCGCCTTGATGATTTCCAAGATACCCTTGAGTCATTCAACTTTTGTTGAAAGGTGGCCCCATGATCTGTTATACTAAGAAGCACTGATCATCTCTACGTTAGCCCACAAGAGGCTCGTCCCAGAAAGAGCAACGTCTGTTAAGTAGCTATTCTTCCTGTTTTATTCCCTAAAAAGATTTTGATAATGGATACAAATTAAGGAATATGACTACACACTTCCATCTAATTTTATACATTTATTTGCTGTGTGAAGCTGCTTGATGCGTATGCTATATATCTTCAGCTTTTCACGCCCGCGAAGAAGATGATCCACATTGCCACTTTCTGTATAACTTCCATCTATCTGCCATCAAAAAGACTTCGATATCATTTGAACGGCACGAACAGAGGTTCTAACTAGTATGGTGACCATACCCGAAGAATATATAACACTTTGCGATCACTGCTGTTATTTCCCAGCCTCCTGGTGAGGTAGCTGCCTTTCTATTATCTTGCTATGCTGAGTCACAGTCATTTTCCTACCCGGATAACCTTAGCACCTGCAACGGACATGATCAGCATCGTGCATATTGTTTGCAGATTAAATAGCATCAATCTACGTCATGACAGGTATTGGAACTAATATTCGGCCGGGATGATTCAAAATACCCTGGCAAGGACTTCCGCGGAAAGATGACATCCGTTTCTGAATATATTTGAAAAGAATGTCTGTCAACATGGATAATCAATTTTTTTGGGAGTTTTTTTCGCATGATAGGATAGGGCCGCTTTATTGAATTTGAAGTTTCGTTGTCATTAGTCTCCGAAAATGGAATGAACATATTAGCGGCACCTCAATGTATAGGGAATGTTGTATATTAGTGGATGGCATGGCTCAACGACGTTGCTTTGAAAGCTTCTATGGCACCCATTCACTAACGAATCGTGGTACAGGACGTCTTGCAACACACCTTTTGCCTGCAGATATTGCCCCTTTAGCCCATAATGAATGGAAGTACCCATACAATGATTCAAACCGGGACTGAAGGGATGCACGTTGTTTACAGTGCAACGAGGCAGGGTTAGGGTTTTCGACTTTTCGACATCCGCTCGGCAAATGCTGCGGGAATTCATTTAGTTTGTGGTTCGAAACCCGTCGTGCGCATTCTTTATGCAGCTCATGAAGAGTGGCAGGGAAGCATTCTGCACCATGACGGTTGCAAAATTATCAAATTTACATTAAGAAATTGGATTTTTTTTTTCAACGTCTGCTGCAGGCTCGAATCGTCTATAATATGACCGAAATTGATCTCACATCGAGATGCCAAGGATATCAAATTCTGAACATAGCTATCATGCAAAAGAAACGTATAGTGTTCTAATACGTTGTAATGGTATACAAAAACCTCTAGCCCTCGACCTTCAAAACGACGTCGTGATGATAATCAGGCAGCAACCCTTCAAGCTGCAATAGCTCATGCCTCGTGCAAATCACTGCAATCTCGGGAGCATTCACAGTTCCATTGCGAATTCTCCTTTTGGATATAACGAATTCCTTAAATGTTCCTATATCCAACATGCATGATCGCAGTTCAAACCTCGACAGCTTTGGAAGCATTGCGTCTTCCATTCCAGGAACCATTTCTTTTGAAAGTAATTTGAAAAGTCGGTGGCTGATGTGACAGTTACGGAGGATGAGAGATTTAAGCCGTTTAAATGCCACAGGGTGGAGCGAAGAACCGGGCCAATCCGTAATCGTAAAGCTCGAAAGCTCCAGGGTTTCCAAGGTTTCCGACCAGTGTAAAAACTGAGCAATATACACAGGTGGTAAGCTGGTATCCTTGTCGTTGCATATGTATGTAAGATGCGTAAGAGATGGCAGGGATAGATGCTCTAGTATCCAGATCGGCCTACTGTCACGCTCTTTAGGAGAACATATCATGAGATGTGTTAGTTTGGGCAGCATGAATGAGCGATGACCTGCACGATCCCATGATGCATCAATCGGCTCGGAAATCCACGTAGGGTAACGCAGATTGATGAGATGTTGCAGATTATAAAGGGCTGTCTTCTGGCTGACCGGAAAATCATAAGGATTCCAATTGACCGACAGCGTTTCAATGCAGTCTACCCTGCTTGTGGAGAAGTTCCTGTGGCTGAGGTAAAGCGCTGCTGTGCCATCGAGATATAAGAACCTCAATCTGGCAGTAAGGAACCCCTGATGATTAACAGACGTGGATATCATTCGTCGATGACAGGAGCCTTTTAGACGAAGGCCTTCGAGGACTGGGAGCTCTAATCGGTCTATATATTGCCGAATGACCGGTTTAATAACGTCCCAAATACTATCATGACAAACACATCCTACGAGAGTTCTAACGCGACTGTAATGTGGGGACAACGTCTGCCGTATCTTCTCCACATCTGTGGAACCACCATCGACGTGGTGTACACACGCGGTGAGGTAGATGTCGAGAAGAAGTGAGCCGGAGCGAGATAATGTCTTCATGAAGTTGTGTGGATTCCTGATAGTCCAAACTGAGATCCAAGTGGTCGTCCACAGTCTAGGTATGCCCTCCGCGACAAGCTTGAAGCCCTTCGATACTAGAACCAACTTTCTGCGATGAGAATACATTTCGTGGAGCTCTTTTTGGATAACTTCTTCCGATGTCGTTGCGTCGATATCAGATAATGATGCAAGAAGAATCTGTTCCCACAATTCGATTGGTAATGCTTGAAAAGGGCACATGTTGAAGTGAGATCCACTATGATCGCGAGGTTTCGTTGCTGTCTTCTTGGTAAAATATGCACAATGAGTAAGCCAAGAGATAAACGCTATGATTAGGTTGCTCACGGAACACTCGGACTCAACCAAATCTTGCTTTAAAAGAAGAAAGTCCGGTATATGGTGGAAGTGGTAGACAACGAAAGCTCTCCTAAGTCCGACTCGTGAGACTCGAACTGAAATAACATTATCGTTTCTATAATTAGATGAGACGACCATGTGGTCACGGTTGCCATAATGAGCATGACTGAGAGTGTCGTAATGTCCATGGCCAGGGAACCTGATTGGGCGCTATTTCTGTATGGTCGACGATATTCGAAATTGAAGTCTCGACCCACCACCTTGGCAAGAGGTCGAAATATGGACCTCCAAAGCCTTTGCAGAGAAACTTGACTCATGAGCGGTAGGCGTTTATAGGGTGATAGTTGAGGGATCTGTAGTAGATCTAATAGCTATTATGAAAGATAGTTCTCGAATGAGATAAGAATTACCAGTAGGTTATTATCTGGGTTCAAATTCCCTCTGTTGGCATACTTGAAGAACATACACTGTTGGCTATTCGCGGTAGTCATCAATATGTACAAAATTATGGAGAGAGAATCGAAATATAAAATGTCACAGGGTAACAGAAGGATAATCTGTTCAATAATGTCCACGAGGTAGTTCCTCATAGATTAATTTGATTTATGGGTTCTTCGTGAACTAATAGAATTACAGAAAAATGATAATCAATATTGAGGATGGATTGAGTCCTGAGTAAGTGAGGAGCTGGTGGATGGAGGCATTGAGAGGAGCAGCTTATGTTCTGCTCCTGACTTCATAATAGCACAATCAATGTGATCCTATACAGCCTCCCGAAGTGTTTGATGTATAAGTTAGGTAATATTTGGCGGAATTAATGTCAACGAGGAGGAAAGGAATACATGGACTCGCCTCAATTTAGTGCTTGAAGAATTGGATATGATATAGCCCCTCATCAAGGATATCATTCCGATGAAAAAATGGAACTTTGAAATAAAATCACCGCCTAAAAATTAAATACGCTCATTAGTAAGTATCCAGGGTGTTTGGGGTGTACCGGAATTATCCAAATGGAGAGCTATTTCGAATTGAGGAAAGGGGGCGCCTGTGCATGAAAAGATGAGAACCCAATATCATATTCTGATCCTTTAATACGTTGCTCTCATAGAGACTTCAGCTTACCTGCGACAAACGACGATTCTTACCAGTTCTGTCCCTAGCGAAGTTCTCAAAAGCATTGAATGGGAGCATGTGACATATGAAGGAATAAAAGTGTGCGTTGATGAGAGGGATTTCAATTTCACTGCACCTTGATCTCTTCCAAAGATGATCTGAAAAAACTGATCAGAGTATCAATCTAAAATTATATAGCGAAAATCTGTGTACGAGCCAAGACCCAGGCCCAAACTGTCCGAGGCTGAGCAGACAGAACTTTTTTGCGCGATTGTAGAGTGCTTAGATACAGATTATGACGGCCATGTTCAACGCCTTTCAATGCTATTTGTACCATGCTCTATGTTGCAAAGAGAAGCCCGGATGTTTGCGGGCCACTGGGAAATTGGACGACGTACTAGGACGGCGTAAGTGTCAAGCAAGTGCCAAGTACGTGTGCAGACAACTTTGCTTCCGTGAGTGGACTGATGAACTCAAAACCGTTGCCCCTGCCGCCATGTTAAAACCAAACTCAGTCTCATCGACCACTGTTAAAAAGGTTATTGAACAATTGTTAAAGCTCCTTAGAACCCATCCGCAAACTTATCAATCCAATTATCATCCCAGCGCTTTCTGCCCTGCCAGTGGCCGTGTACGACCTTTAATTTCCGCGGACCGCCAGATTGCCCTCGTTCGGGGAGGGGGCATTGTGAAGATGAACTCGCTTGTCTCGCGTAGACCTTGGCCCTAGACATAATGCATAGATCAGTAAGTGATTGGACACTATTAAAAGCCAAATATGTTTAACATCGCTTCCTGGATCTGTAGGCTCATCGTCTGTCCATCGCCATCACCGCCCTGTAATAAACTCCTAACGCCTTGAATCATCATCAATTTGGCTGAGAGTATGCACAGGTGTAGATGGGTGATAGACATTACATTGCGTATGGGGGTAGAGGCTGCTGGGGGTAGCTGCACTGAAACCAAAGTCGAATGAAGGACCCTTTCGCTGTTTGGTAGGAGCTTATCTCAGAATACTCTCCGTGTTTTATTTAGTAAGTATTATATTTTTGTTTTTCTCTTTGTTTTGAATTTCTCATCTTATATTACCATGTGAAAAGTCGTTCGTTCGGATAAAAAGAGTGAGTCTATGCGAAGATCTAGATAATCCCACAATTCACTCTCATTTTTGGCTGGCTACTCTTTGCCAAGAGATAACTGATTCCGTATACAGCGAACTGGCTTCAAACTGTATACTCTGTGCAGTGAAGTTAACATACCCAACCGTCTTTCACGAATAATCTCAACGAGGTACATTTTACATGTATTTGGGCGGTGGTTTAGGTTGTGTAAGATAGCCAAAATGTGATATAAAAGGTGTGGAAACATTTCTTCACCCCCGTCGTCTTCAAACGGCCCAATTCCATACTCTATTCTAGACCCTCAGTTACCCTAGTCTTCACCAGTTCCTGCTCGTAATGGTCAAATTCACCACCCTTATATTTGTTGCATTCGTGCAGCTAGCCTTCGCATTTCCTGCATACGAATCTCTTGCAGGTCTGAGCGAGAGGGAAATTGATGCACTCATTGCCACGAACGGCCCCCTCCGTATTCCTAGTCCACCTGGTCCCTTGAAGGACGATTCCCTGAAGTTGGTCAATGATCCCGCTCATCCTTTCATTCCCGCTGGTCCTGACGATATTCGTGGTCCTTGCCCTGGATTGAATACTCTTGCGTCTCACGGTGTAAGTAAATACTCAATATTTATGGCTGTAATGCTAACTTTGTATCACAGTTTCTTCCTAGGAGCGGTGTTGCTAGGCCCGATCAGTTGGTCACTGCCGTAATGGAAGGTGAGAACGTTCTTTCCAGGCGACTTAGCATATTAGCGAATTTAAGTATTTATTTCTCATTTAGGATATAATTTAGGCAATGACTTTGCTAGATTTTTGGTCTATCAAGCCCATTTGATGAATGGAAACCCGATTACCAATTTGCTAAGTATTGGAATGCATACTCCGAAGACTGGACCCGATCCACCAAAGCCTGCTATGGTTGGTGGCCTTTCCCAGCACGGAACTTTTGAAGGTACTCTTGCTCTCGGATATTAAATTGTATCTTTCTTACGCATTATTTAGGTGATACCAGTATGACTCGTGTAGATGCCTT
This sequence comes from Sphaerobolus stellatus SS14, assembly GCA_000827215.1. Classification (NCBI taxonomy): domain Eukaryota; kingdom Fungi; phylum Basidiomycota; class Agaricomycetes; order Geastrales; family Sphaerobolaceae; genus Sphaerobolus; species Sphaerobolus stellatus. The sequence goes on from KN837084.1 coordinate 119,881, forward strand.
CTTCGGGGATCAAGCTAAATTCAATGAACCTCTTTTCCAACAGGTATATAAATCATTTTCTCTCTTTTCGTTTATTATTGTACTTATAATCCTGGATCTAGTTTACTTCATTTGCGAAGAAATATGGCTTCAACGGTACCTACGATGTCAACGCCGCTGCCGAACTCCGTTTCCAACTACTGCAAAACTCCATCAAAACCAATCCTCAGCTTGTCTTCACCTCTCCCCGTATCATCTCCGCCTATTCTGAATCCGTCTTCCCTACCATTTTCTTCGTGGACGGTCGTCTTAACAATCGCAGACTCACGATCGATGCTGCTCGTCATTTCTTCGATTTGATGCGAATGCCTGATGGATTCCATCGTCAGCCGAGGGCTGTCAGCTTCCCCGTCATCGATCCTCTCGTCAAGATAGTCTTCGATAGGCATCCCTTTGTCCCAGGGGTTAACCACGGAAAGAATAACTTCGTTTTGAAGCCAGAGACCCCTGCTCTTCAGAACTTCTGTGGTATCTACGAGGATATTGCTCTTCGCGTTGTCAGGGCCCAGTACCCAAAGCCTACTGGGCAGCTTAGGAAGGCACTTAATATCAATTTGGACTTCTTCTACACCGCTGTGAAGGGACATAACTGCACTCAGGTGTTCCCCTATGGTAAGGATTGATGGTTTGTATTATGAATTGACTAGGATGTACTCTCTATTCTTTTCTAATGTCTCGTGTTATTTATGTAAATATTATGTTGTTATACTACCATTTGGATAACTGGTTTATGCTCCATCTGAATGATGAGGCTCAGTGAAAGCGACACTGGGAAAATCCGGGCATTGTGGATCTGTACTGGGAATTAGCTAACCGTTGGTTAAGTGGTATCTTTATATCTAGGCTAAGCTGGCCTGAGCTGGAGAAGCAAAGACAAAATGTAATATACTGCCAAAACTGTTAGAAACAGACATAATCTAACATATTTAGAAATGTGGTGGTTACACTGGGCTGTGCATGGCAACTCAACTCTGCAGCCTCACAAAGACAACACACATCTAGTGATACACTCAAACCTTCATTTTACCAACATTTTGTGTATCCATATTATAGTCAGAATATACATCAGAACATGGGTGAGAATAATGCTCTAAGAGCCCGTTCGGTAACATGGGAGCGATTTTGCGCCCGCGCTTCTGGGCTTGCCCAGACATTTGTATGAGCACGCTCGCAATATATCAAATTTTCTCGATCGTGCAAATGCCGAACGGTGATGCCCACAAATTAGCGGAGGCAAAATTAAAAAAAGCGGAGCCAAATTAAAATCTTTGTCTGCTCATGGTCTGCCAGCAATCCTCGACCAGAGAGGCTCTTTTGAACCTCAGAAAAAGGCAAAAACAAAAGCAGACCTTCTTGGCAATGCTTGGCACCTTTTCCTCGGTCACCTCAGATTTATTTTTAGCTGAAAAGGTCTATGATAAGAACGCCTATCATACTTCAAAGCTCACAGGTCAAGGATGGCTGGAGGAGCTCCTCCATGGCAATGCCAATCGTTTCAAGGATCAACTCGGGATGAGGAAATTTGTTTTCCGAAGATTGGTCAAGTTTTTATCTGAGAAGGTTGGCCTTGGAGATAGCCGGTATGTAACCCTCGAAGAGCAAGTAGCTATCTTCCTATATACTGTGGTTACAAATCTCTCCAATTGGAAGGTGGCCGAGAGGTTCCAGAGGAGTGGAGATACTATTTCAAAGTATGTTTTGGTCTTTTTTCAGGCATATATGGATTAATGATATATGCAACCAGATATTTTTATCAGATTCTCAATGCTCTGACATCAAAGGCTTTTTATGGCACTTTTGTCAAACTACCGGATGAGCATTCCCCTATTCCTATGGAGATTTCTCAAAACCCCAAATTGTATCCTTTCCTTAGAGATACCAAAGGGGCATTTGATGGGAGTCACATTGATGCGAACCTACCAAGTTTGGATAGGACTCGATATCATAACAGGAAAGGAGGTCTCAGCATCAATGTGCTTGCAGGCTGTGATTTCAAAGCCATGTTTATATATGTTCTAAGTGGATGGGAAGGGAGTGTAGCAGATGGAACCATTTTCGAAAATGCCCTTTAAAAGGACCTCAAAATTCCTGATGGGAAATACTACTTAGCTGATGCTGGATTTGGGGCTTGCAATTCGTTACTCTCGGAGCTAGAGTAAAAGCTCAGTTGCACGTAAGGTTAACAACTGTATTTATAATTATACCTAGAGTAAAAGCTGACGTTATGTATAAGTGCAATATAAATATGAATGATAAAATAACGAGACATACCTCAGTTGCACGTAAGGTTAACAACTGAGGGAGGAAAATAATTGGCGCGCATATATATATCATCTGCGGCACCAGTGGGCATAGGTTGTCTTCGTACGTGTTAAACTTGTACACGGTGTCAACATTGTGTCACTACCATTTTAATTTAACTCTTGACACTCCCACTCGAAGGGATCCGTAAGCCCATCGCATGCGTGAATTTCCAATGTTTTTCTCGTCCCAATTCTTTGGTGAAAATATCCGCGACCATTTCATTTGTGGAGACATATCGGACGATCGCTTCCTTCTTCGCTACTAAGTCATCACGAAGGTAATGATACTTATGCTGGATATGCTTAGTTCTTGCTCGGAACTGTGGATCCTTGGAAAGTATGATGGTGGCTTGATTGTCGCAGAGGAGTTCCATAGGGGTCCTTTGCTTCTGACCTATATCCTCAAATAATGTTCGAAGGTACGCAAGATGTTGTCCGGCATAACAAAGCCCGATGTATTCTGATTCTGTAGAAGACAGGGCTACCATTGTTTGGCGTTTACTCCCCCAACCTATTGCACCACGGTTACTAATAAACACGAACCCTGATGTGGATTTAGAAGTGTCCGGATCGCCGGACCAGTCTGCATCGGAGTAACCATGAAAACTCATGTCTAGACTTCCTAGGTCTGACCCGTCGAATACGAGTCGCATCTCGGTTGTTCCTTTTAGATATCTTAAGGCTCGTTTTGCAGCCTCCCAATGACAATTCTTCGGGCTAGCGCTATATCACCCTAGGTTTCCTACGGTATATGCGAGGTCTGGTTGAGTTCCCAGCATGGCATACATTAGAGAACCCACAACACTTGGGTAAGATACTTCTTTTCCGTTGATGTTCATGTGATAAATGACTGTGTTGTCCTCTGGGTCTTCCTTAGTGAGTCGAGCACTGGTAGACATGGGTGTAGCCGATGGTTTACATTCTGCCATACCACAGCGTTTGAGTACCGTCTCAAAATACTGCTTCTGGGAAAGTGATATGGTACGTTTTCTCCTATCGCGTTCAATTTTTATACCGAGTATGTAGGACGCTGGCCCCAAATCTCCCATTTTGAATGATTTTGAGAGTTTTTCTTTAACTTTGTTCATAAATGCGCGGGACGTTGCTGCCAGCAATAAATCATCTACATATACCACTAGGAAGCACACCCGATCACCTTCTTGGTATACATACAAGCAGGTTTCAGCGTCGAGTCGGGTGAACTTTAGTTCCCCCAGCTTGCGGTCAAGTGTGCGGTTCCAGGTACGTCCAGACTGTTTGAGTCCGTATAAGGAACATTTTAACTTCCAACAGTGGCCTGGGAGTATAGGTACTCCGTCCGGTGGGGACAAATAAATGTCCTCTTCTAACTTCCCATTTAGGTAAGCTGTAGCGACGTCCATCTGGTCTAGCTCTAGGTCATACTTCGCAGCAAGTGCGCAAATGACACGTATGGATTCCAGGTTTGCTACCGGTGCAAATGTTTCTTCATAGTCTGTACCCTTTTTTTGAGTAAACCCTCTAGCCACTATTCGAATTTTGAATCTCTCCACATTGCCATTTGAGTCATATTTTATCCGAAATACAGGCTTGGATGTGATAGGTTTGATTCCAGTAGGTGTGGGTACTATCTCATATACATCGTTGTCTATCAGATTCTGAAGTTCTTCGTTTAGCGCCGAGCGCCAATGGGATCCCTCCTTGCTTGCGAACGCATCCCGCAAATCTTTGGGGAGCTCTTCGTTCGACGGGCCCGTACTCCCTATGCCTGCGAAGTAGAGGTCGTCCACGTCGGAAACCGGATCCTCGGATTCTGGTTCAAAACTAGCCTCGCTGCTATCGGGAAAGGGGTCTTGCGCTCGAGGTTGGATATCTAGCATGGATTGGTGGGTTCATTCGCCATTCAAGAGCATGTCTGACAGTTTTGCGCGTTTAGCTCACCTTTGCTCACTGTGTTCCGTCCGTCGCTCCTCTTCCTCTTCCAAGGTCCTCCTCAGCTCTCGATCCCGGTCTGACACCTTTGCTGTACGCTTTTCACGGGTGTTCGCTATGCTGTCTGGGTCGTGCGCGCGCAACGCCTTGCGTTTCCTATAATTAGGCGGTGGGTTATCTGGGGCTCTGTGAGGTCCCCGAGGAGGCGTTGGTAGACTGGGACGGATGGTACTAGGTCGTACGATATTCGGTTCGGCTTCATCTTCAGAAACGTCGACGTCCAGTGAGTTTCCTTTCTTCTCTTGAACTTTATCTCCCACAGACCCTGACGTGATTTTATCAGATGATGGTGTCATGGGGAGTTTAGGCCCTCCGTCAAATGTGGTTTGCCTTCGTAGGAGGTCCTCCCACTGCTCAGCGACAGGACTTTTGTCTTCGGGGGTTTTTCCTACGAACTCGCTCGTGCTGATGTCGCAACCTTCGTCGAAGGTTACGTGTCTACTGGTAAAGACCGTTTTGGTTGAGGGGTCGTACACACGGTATGCTTTCTTCCCAGGTACGTAGCCTAGCATTACGCCTTTCCTCGCTTTGGAGGAAAACTTACTTTTTCGCTTATCTTTAGGAATCAGCGCGTACGCTATACACCCGAACGGTCTAAACCAGGATGCGTCAACTTTACGTTTGAAGAGTTTTTCGTAAGGAGTTTTCCCTCGAAGACCGGCAGTGGGGGATCGTCCAGTTAGGAACGCTGAGGTATCCATCGCGTAAGTCCAGAACGATTTTGGTAGTCCCGATTCTATTAGCATTGCCACTGATTGATTTACTAGGGTTTGATTCATACGTTCGGCCAGGCCATTTTGTTCGGGCGTGTCTGGCGCTGTGGACAGGTGGGTGATTCCTCGCTCTCTCAGTTTCGCACTGAATACTTTGTTGAAGTACTCGCCACCTCCGTCCGTCTGGAAGAGTTTCTGGAAGTTTTGGGAGAAGTTGACCGTGCCTAATTCCATTTTAAAGTAAGCTTGCACGTCGTCTGCCCATTCCAGAAATTTATTTAAGGCTTCGCTTTTCTTTTCCATGTAGTAGATCCATGGGTGTCTGGAATAGTCGTCTATGAACGATATCCAGTACCGCTTTCCATCACGAGATTTAGGGGATACAGGGCCTCCTACATCCGAGTGGATCACCTCCAGTGCTCGCGTCGCACGTTGGCCTTTGTTTGGGAAGGGTACCTTTTTCTGCTTTCCTTCGATGCATGGTGCGCAGAATACTGGTGTACCTGTGAGTTTTGTTACATTTCTTAATCTCCCATCTGATACCATGCGTTTTAGCCGATCAATTGACATGTGTCCCATTCTGCGATGCAGTACATTTATGTCAACAGCGATATGGACTTGTTCCTCCGGTTTGGGTGGAACTGCTGTAGCTTGTACATGGTATAGTCCGTGATCCTGCTTGGCAGTCATAACGACTTGGTGAGTCTTGCTTTGTTGTAATTTCGCTGTCTCTCCTTTGAAAGTTGCGTAATGACCTCCTTTAGTTAGATGACGTACCGACAGTAGCGTAACTTTGAATGATGGAACTAGAAGGGTATTTTTGATGGTGGTTGTAGTCGATGTATCATCTACATTTTGTTGTAATATAATTGTTCCACGACCAGTTGCGTAAACGATTGAATCATCTCCGAAGCGTACTTTTCGAGGCGGACTTAAGGGCTCGAATGAGTGGAACCACTCCTTGTTTGGTGTCATTGTGGTTGACGCTCCAGAGTCCATTAGGATTCCGTTTTTGGGTTTTTCGAGGTTCTCTCCAAGGTAAGCTCCAATACGTCTTTTTAAGATAGTAGTTACATGAGCTTGCTCTTCTTCTGACTCAGAGGCGTCACTATCGTATTCAGATCCACCTTTCGCCTTATGAGCCTTCTTGCGTCCTCTGCTTTTCGACTTTCTCTTGTCCACACCGCTCTTTCCGCCATTTTCCTCATCTTGTTTCAGCTTCTTGAGGGTGAAGCAATCATCAGTATTGTGTGAGGCTGAGCTGTGATGGGAGCACCATTTGTCGGCCTTTGGCTTCTGTTTCGGTTGGCTTTTCACATGGTTTGCTCGTGCGGACTTCAAGGCTGCCTCGGATTCGATTCCTGCGTTGCTGTGGTGACGAACATCTTCGGCAGTGAGGCGGTTTGATACGGTGCGGAAAGAGAGGATGTCGCCATCGGGTAGTGATCCGAGGACTGATGCTGTGAAGTTTTCCCAAGTTGTATTCTTGGGAAGCGAGTGTAGGAGGAGGAATGCCAGTGTTTCGTCGTCGAAACCTTTCTTCATCGAGACAAGGCGTGCGTTTGCAGCTGATATAGCGGAGATGTGTTGGGAGATAGGCAACTCGCCGTCCCATTGAATGTTCATCATGGATATGAAGATGTAGAAAGTTGTGACACCGATGTTTGTTTTCTCGAAGATTTTGACAATGGCGTTAAATAAACCTTGGGCGGTAGTCTCCGATGCAAGGTCTAGGAGTAGCTGATCACTGATATATTGGGTGATGATACCATGAGCTTTCGCGTCGCGGATTTCCCAGGTATCACTTCCACGGTCTCCGGGCGCTGGGAGCGTGATGTTACTCAGTAGAGTAGGCGGAGTAGTGACAGGTCACCCTAGGAGTGTATCTCCCACTTTCTCTCGGTTTAGTATGCTTTTGATTCGAAGTTTCCATCTTTGGTATTCTTCTGGACCTGTCAAAGTTGGGCATTGAGGCGCAGAATCTGTCGCCGGCATTTCGTCCGTTGTTGTACGCAGGTTTCTGGAATACGGTGTAGGATTCGTTCGAGTGGTCTATGTGAGATCTCGCGGTCACTAATTGTCGCTAGACGGGGCCTATAACCTCTCGGAGCTAGAGTAAAAGCTCAGTTGCACGTAAGGTTAACAACTGTATTTATAATTATACCTAGAGTAAAAGCTGACGTTATGTATAAGTACAATATAAATATGAATGATAAAATAACGAGACATACCTCAGTTGCACGTAAGGTTAACAACTGAGGGAGGAAAATAATTGGCGCGCATATATATATCATCTGTGGCACCAGTGGGCGTAGGTTGTCTTCGTACGTGTTAAACTTGTACACGGTGTCAACATTGTGTCACTACCATTTTAATTTAACTCTTGACAGTTACTTGTACCTTATCGTGGAGTCCGTTATCATTTGCATGAGTGGTCGGTTGCCAAAGATAGGTATGGATATTCTTGCCTCACAAAAAGCCCACTAACTCTATTGCAGGCCTGCCAATGCCAAAGAACTTTTTAATTTGCATCATTCCCAGGCTAGGAATGTTATTGAAAGGTCTTCGGGATTGCAAAGAAACAATTCAAGATGCTGCAATATGGGTCAGAGCTTCCAATCAAGACTCAGGTGTGAGCGGTGCTGACAATGTGTGCACTGCACAATTTCATTGGAATTCATGACCCATCCGATGATATTGGCTGTTAGAGGAAGAAGAACCAAGATGTAGCACTGAAAACTCAGCTGAAGCTTCATCAAGGTCAGGTGGAGTCTTGCAAGCTGAGGTTGTCCGTGCAAACAAACACCGCGACACCATAGCTAATGCAATGTGGGTGAGCTATCAAAATCATAGATGGTGATTGAAAAAAAAACTCGAATTTTGTGTATGTATCATCTCCTAATAAACTGAGCCTAAATATTTAAGTATTATTTCATATGAGTTTCCTCAAATTGCTTTTGCATCTCCCCTTCCAACCAAACGCGCCACGTGCCCTTCCTCTTAAAGGCCAAATAAGTCATCATGTTATTGCTTTTGGACAAGAGACAAGCTATCTCTGCAAACTCGTTATTCAAAAACCCCTCCTCCTCTTCCTCAGCCATCTGAATTGCTTGCGTGCAGCGTTGTGGTGTTGTCGGGCCAATAGAAGGATCACCGGCAATGAAACCCTGAACCAGGGTTTCTAATACCCCAGCTACAGCATACAGGGCACCACTTGCTGAGTTATGTGTTCATTTTGTGAATGATATAGATGAGCTTTCATGTCCGTGTTTCCTCTTCTTGGGTGCCGGAGTGGGAAAGGTCTGCAGGGATGAACTATTCTCAGTCGGAGTGTCAGAGGACCAACCGTTTCACTCACCAGAACCTCTGGTGAAGGCTGCATTTCTGACTTCCTACCCCTTGAGTCGTCACTTGGGACCTCCGCCAGGTATGCTCAACGAACTCCCAGATCGTACGCATACTGGACCTCTGGTGGTGGTGCACCAGATTTGACATGCACTGCTCCTCTGGCCAGAGAGTGGGTCTATGGGATGGCAACAGTGGGTTCAGACCTCCGGTTCAGAGGTTCCGGGTGGTTGGTAGGAAAGGGGACACGGGGTTTCAGGAGTTGGGATGGGGATTACTTGGTGAGGGTGATCAGTGAGGGTAGATGGTGCCTAGATGTGTTTATGCTTGAGTCTCTGGTTTGTTCTCTTAGGTGGTTGTGTCTTGGTTTCGATCGTTCACTTCCTTATCATTCCTTGGCATCTGTGGTGTATATATGGGCTCTCCTAGCAGGGGTACCCTCAAGCTTTTGTCTTTGGATCCCCCTTGTTAGGTGAGATTCCCCAGGTTTGCATGTATTTCACTGCTTATATATCTTTGGATCCCCCTTGTTAGATCTCTCGTGATTGCATCGCAGAGCATCCGAGGGTTGCTCTTACATGGAGGCCTGAGACCGAAATAAAGTTAAATAAATACTTAGCAACCAATCCTTCGAAACATAATGCATTACTATTCCCATAAATGCATAGCTGTTCTCGGAAGTCCATGCATCCAGTGAAAGACTGACATTTCCCTCCAAATCCTAACAGCTGTGTCAAAATGATGCAATGGCTTAAATACCTTGGTACATACAGCAACCATCTTCTTCAGATCTTCCTGTGTCATTTCTCCCAATTTCATGACTTGTTGCTTGATGGTTTGAGCACTGGGAACATGGAGCTTTGTTGCATGGTGATGGGTATATTCGAGTAGAGCTCTAAGCTCCGGTCGTTCAACCTCTTCAAATGGCTGATCACATGTGACGATCCATTCAACCAATAAATGTTCAAATTCTTTTTGATCCCATGGTGACTATCAGAAGAATCAAATCATTGTTAGATGGATAGCTATCAGAGATAATAATACATCATTAACTTCAGCTTTCTCTGCGGCTTGTTTGAAAGCCTCAATGAGAGGCCCAGTCTTCACTTCCAAGGCTTGAATATAATCCATTGCTACCTTTGAGTCCAATCGGATGATGTTGGCAGCAAGCTGAAGTTCCTGTAGTGTTGGTGGTTTATTGGGGCATGATTTGAGCTCTAAGTAGAGACAATTCATTGCGAGAAAGTGACATTCAAGGTGTCCAATAAGACCTATCAGTAGAATCACCAGAGGTTGATAGTATTGCTGTAGAATATAGGTACCCCGCCTGGATTGTGCTGTAGCACGGACAATGGTAGTTACATATCCCGTGAAACACCACATTCCTCAGCTATTTCCTGTAGCAAGGTTATATGACGGTCGGCTGTCATACACCGACCATCTCCCCAACGCGGTAGCCAAACGGGCAGGCCCGAAATGTCCCCACCTAATTCCCGCAGCATTCGAGTAATGATCCCAAATAAACCCCATGTACACTGCAGCACGCGTTATATGAGGTGTACCATCGTCGCCTGATTTCTGCAGCAGGGCTAATAGCAGGCCCCCACCAGGATTTGACCTCGCTTGTATCCGGCAGCACAGGAGAAATTGGCTCCATGGTTGTAGCCAGTATACTGCAGCAGGCGCCGATGCAGCTTGTGCAGACATCACCTGTATACTGCAGCAAAAGCAATTGGAGGCTCACCACAGTATTAAACATAGTCACCCCCTGCTTTGCTGTAGCCGGCCGTAACAAACTAATCATATAAACTCCAGCCTTTATGCTGTAGCACCTTAATAACATATATTCAAGGCACCCACACCTGGTGCACGAAATATTTCCCTCCCCCGGCGTTGCCTGTACGCTGTAGCAACCCAATGTCAGGTCTTCAAGCTAGTAATATATATCTCAACCAGTATGCTGTAGCAGCGAGAGTTAATAATAATAATAATAATAATATATATTTCAGCCCATATGCTGTAGCATCCTGTACTAAATCAAATGATACTAAACCAATATGATATATTCCAGGCCCAGCTGATGTACCTATATTCCTGCAGCAGAGCAGAGGGAAAGAATAATATATATCCTACTCTGTATCCTGTAGCAGACCGTACAAAACCAATAAGGTATATTACAGGCTCACCAGACAGCAAGGGCGCAACCAGCTTCCACCTCACCTGCATGCTGTAGCACGCTAACAATATATATCCACCGTCCTAAATATATAATATATACGCAGTCCGTCTCAAACTAATAATATATATGGTAGTCCATTTGCTGTAGCAGTCCGTCTCAAACCAATAATATATAAACTAGCCTGTTTGCTATAGCGCACCTCTCAAAACGAATTAGATATAAGCTAGCCTGTTTGTTGTAGCACACCCTCTCAAAACGAATTAGATATGTACCGTTTCCTGTCTACTGTGGTATTCCGTCTCAAACTAATAATATATGAGGTAGCCTGCATGCTGTAGCACTCCGTCTCAAACGAATAACATATACAGTAGCCCATTTGCTGTAGCAGGCCGTCTTAAACCAATAATAGGGTAGCCTGCGTGCTGTAGCAGGCTGTCTCAAACAAATAATATATACCGTAGCCTGTTCGCTGTAGCACACCGTCTCTAACTAATAATATATACAATAGTCTGTTCGCTGTAGCAGTCCGTCTCAAACTGATAATATATACTGTAGCCTGTTTG
>KN837084.1:131563-163538 GCA_000827215.1 Sphaerobolus stellatus SS14
AATATATACCATAGCCTGTTCACTGTAGCAGTCCATCTCAAGCTGATAATATATACTGTAGCCTGTTCGCTGTAGCAGTCCGTCTCAAACTGATAGTATATACCGTAGTCTGCATAGCCTGTTTGCTGTAGCACGCCATCTTAAACCAATAATATGATAACCTGCTGCTGTAGCGCGCCATATCCAACTAATGATATATGTTACCAGGTAGCCCTGTTTACTGTAGCACATCATATCAAACCAATTATACATACGCTGTATGCTGCAGCAATTCAATGTATGACTCACCACCAGTACTCACCGTGTGTAATCTGCTGTAGCCACCGGTCCCATAGCATAGCATATGCAAATTACCTTACCTTTGCTTTTGCCATTGGTCCCCATCCTCGTTTGTACCTTGACGTGTCCTATTAAGTAGCATAGAAACCTGACTCACTGCAGCAAAGGAACCTGCAAACAAGTGTTCGGTAACGTGGTATGCTGTAGCAAACACATTCATATTACACCACACCCTGACGTACTACAGCAGGACACGCACATTGCACGCTAGATGGCCAGGTATGCTACAACAAGGCGATACACTACACTAAAGTAAGCCCGTTCAAGCTGGAGTAATTCCATAATATTTGTATCACACCACTACTAATCTCATAGTAAACCTTCATTCCTGATTGCCTGCCCCCTTATTAACCTTGGCAACAGCAACGGCGTTCAGGCGAGTAGACGCTCGGCTGTTGAAAAGCATCACCAAAAACATAAGCCAACGCATGAGCGACAGCACAAGCCAATCACCTACGTCGGCGATTGAGCATGTTCCGCCTTGCTCCGTGGATTACGTGTTGTACGAATCACGGTGGCTGTGGGTATGACAGCCGAAGAATTTGAGGCATTCATCAACAGAGCCTATAGCAAAATAAATCATTTATACAAGCAAGCAGAAGAACTATCATCTCACTGTTTGATCAATTCCAGTTTTCTTTTTCGCCTTCTTCCCCACAGACTTGCCAGACGTTATAGCATCTATCTCACTGGAACCCGCATCACGTCAGCAAGACTCAAGCAGCAATCCCGCCACCTACCTAAACAACGTTGGCCTTTGCTCCACAATCTCCGGTTCTCGCTCTTTGCTATAACAATGTAACCATGCCACATAACCAACGCAAGTGTGACACATTACTCACATCATTTCCACTAGCCAACCTACAGTTACCGCAATTGCTTGTTTGCACCATTTTGTTGCATATTGTCCGCCAGGCGCTGTCACCATATACAGACCATATACCCACAGGAAACATTCGACCACACAGCCATGCTTGAATTGCTCTTTGGACATTTCCTTCTGCCACGCTTCCATTCCCAGCCTAATATCCTCCTTCTTCCATGTGACGTCTGCATATGGCACCCCAAAGTCGTCCGTTTGAATTGGTCTAACACGCCTCGCGGCAATATGAGCAATATCATCGATGATCTTGGGGCGCGAACCGCTTCTCCACTGCATGTCGAACCACTAGAGGGCCGGTCATCAGCTGCCACAACCTAGCATAACTAGTTGAAAAGCACATACCTCTTCTGCTGTCAGCCCTCCTCGCATGACTGTTTCCATCCACACCAGCCAGACCTCATATAATTTCCCCCCATGACTATGAACGCTCTGCTCAAAACTCATGATCGCCCAACGCCGCCATGCTTCCTGTGCTAACATAGAGTCATAATGTTCTAAAAGTGAATCCACCTGCGCCTTTCTGGTAACATCCCTATCCACAATATGCACATATTGTCGCAAGAACTCCACAGCACGCAGCCCAGGAAATAATGCCAAGTGACCTCCTATGCGCAGCACACAAAGACCTGGGACTGTGGCAAATGTGCTTATCGCCAGCAGCAACTCCTCTGCACGTTGAAACAGAACTTCAAACACTCTCACACCCTTCTTCACCCCCTGCATTTGCACAATGGATGGCGTTGGCAGTGTATTTGAGGCAAGTAGAACCTCGTCAATGAGATTCGCGACACTTTCTTCAGCTGTATGTTCAGGCGCAGTGATGTCAAGTTGCGCACCCTATAGCTAATCAATAAACTCCCTAGAGGATATACAGACCCATTACTCACCAAAACAGACGGTGTCCGCACTTCCATGGCGTCTATGAACCTGGCACTCAACGGCACTGGGCATCCCATTGGGCCTTCAATCAAGCTTTCTGCCCAATCTAGACAATCACGACGGCGCGTAAAGTCACTTAACCACTATAGGGAAACCATATGTCAGTCATGCTTGTTATCCTTCATCTTAGCAGTATAATCTAACCTTGCTCATGTCACCATTAAAAGTCTCCGTTGGCCGACCTTTCACAACCAATGCCTCTGAAGCATTGAAATCATCAACATCACTCTCTGCATCCTTTCTCGCAGTCACTTTCCCACTGGGCGGACGTCCTCGACAACGCTTGACAGGTGGTGGCGCAACATCCACATCTGGTTTACTCTCTGATGGCGCAGTTGCTCGTTTGCGTGTCGTCGTCGGCTTCTTCTCAATCGCCCCACCGACCTTTGTGCTGACAACAGGAATTGTGACCATCGTTCCCGGCATTGGCACATTGTCGACACTGACAGGTGGTGACAAATCGACATCTTCACGCCCTTCACTCCGCCTTTTCTTACTTGGTCGCAATGAACTCGACTCTTCAAGTGGTCTAGTTTCGAAGCATGTCAGGACACTGCATGAACACAAACATAAAAACTAACATACCGCTTGGAGTCACTATCTGACCCACATTCATCCACCTGCACCTCATGTGCTGTCACATCCGCTGTCCCACCTAGGATTGTGTCTATAGGGGTTTTCTGAGCAGACGCACCCCCTGCAGCTCCACTCCTGTGATACAGAACAGAACAGATACTATTAGTGCTCATTCCCCGCCAAACAATCATAACCCACATACCTTCGCACCCCGATCGCTGCACCTTCCTGCTGGCGTTTCCATCTAAAGCAGTTCTCTAGCGGAAGCTGTCCCAGCTCGGCCTTCAAGAGCCACATACCCAATGTTCGCAGGTCACTGTCCTTCAGCCGCTCAGGGTTATCAAACACAAAAGGCGCTGGTGGGAGGACTTTGGGGTCGACGAAGTTATCCATCTCTTTGAGCCACATGTGGTTCCAGTTCGGCTTACTTGGACGACCCTTGCCTGCCTGCCTTGACACTGGACACAATGCTATGCCGCCAGTAAGCATAAGTACATGCTACTGAACTGATGTGGTTACTCACCAAACATCATATTCATATAGTTTATGATGGCTTCCCGCAAGGCATCTTCAGGGCTGACTATGTCTCCCTTGTCATTGGTGTGAACTGTCCCTGTCAATTTGACGAGGGCTCGACCCCGTGGCTTCGGCACTGATACCTTCGGCTTCCAGGGCGGGACATCTTTCACATCCTCCGGCTTCACTACAATGCAAAGGTATAAAGATCAACCATCTTAAGGTGATATAATAAGCAGCCGTACCTTTGGTTAAAGTTGCCACAAGCTTGCGCATCGAGATATCATACTGCTCGGATTCAGGTATGTCCCCAAAATCGAGTATACCCTCCGCAACTATAGGTTTGAACTTTTCACTGATGCCATTGTCAGCCTGTATCTGTCACAAGGTATTGAATGTGACTCACGCAAAGAAATGTGGGAGGTTATCCTCGCCTATCCCTGCAGTCCTGATTTCCATATACCACCCTGTACGTGCCACCCATGCATCACCTACCAAAGCCCAAAGTTCCGCCATGGCGTCTAGCAATTCAGCTCTGAATACCTCATCAGTACCTATTAAGATGCAAATGTGTTGTTACTACGTACCTAGTTGGTGCGCTGTGCTTCTGTTTCATAGCCTCAGCTTCCCACTTCTCCTTTTCCTCCTCTGACAACTCATCCCACAGCTCCCGTCGTGATTGCATTTCAATCGGAAATGCTGTCTGTCGATCCATGGCCTCAGTCCAACCATTCTTGATCATGCGCTCCACCTCCTTCGTCTTATAGGTTGGGTCCGATTTGGCCCAATAATCGCAGGCAGTCATCTTCCGCACTTGTCGAAAGAGAAGCTCTATCATATCAGGAGGATCACCTGGCTTCTTGTGACGATCACGCAGTATGTTGTCTATCTTCTTGAGGACACGCTGTACAGCATGTGTTAGGCCATCATGAATAGGTTTACAACAAAGAACTTACATTGTCTGCTGCCTTGAGCTGACTCTTGCTTGGGTTTGCAGGTAACAACTTCGTCAAATCATACTTCTTGAAGTGTGACATGAATTCATCAGCAAGTTTTTTCTTGAATGTAAGCCGGTTGCTCTTCAATCGTTTCTCATATTCCTTGAGTGAAACACCTTGAGGTCCTTCAATCTTGTCATAATCCACAAGAAGCCTATTTGTGAGCCATTCGACCCCAATAGGATTCACATGCTGTAGACACCATTCCTCCAGTGTCAACAAAGGGCAGCCATTGCCATTGAACCACTACCATCGAATGCAAACAGTTAAACTCAGTCCTGTGTGGATGTGAAATCAACTACATACCACCATTGATCAAGATCTCTTCACCATTTTTCTCCTTCAAGCTGAGCTGGGAGTCGTGAGATGGGCTGGCTATGCTGGATGGGGTAATGGCTGCTGGGGCTTCAGCAACAGCTCCTAGGGCTTTAGCGACAGGTTCAACGGTAACATCTGCCTTTATGCTGGTTTCTGACATGGAATAATATCAATATCGTGGTCAATAACTGTCATGGATGTTGACATACTGGAGGATTCCTCACCAACTGCGGTGCTTGCGGAATTGGCTGCCTCCTGCTCCCCAACTACCCCGCTCGGTAGGCTTGCTTCGTCCATATTTGCTGATAACAATTCTGAGAGGTCATCTTGCCTTTTCATAACTATGAAAAAAAGCTCAAATGAATTTTGCAGAGTTCTAACGGCACATGAGATCCTGCATACCTCCACCTGCTGCAACGGGTTCGTTGGGTTCTATGGGTGCAGTCTGGGCTGGGATTTGGAACATAGACAGTGAGCCACAAGCCTATAGGTGGAGAACAGGGGAAGAGCTGAGGTTGAGCAGTGTGTGGGGGTAGGGGTAGGTAGGGCATGCATGGTTGAAACTGAAGGGTCCTTCTATTTGGCTCTAGCAAACGGGCTGCATGTGATATAGTCAAAAATTTCGCCATATTGCTCTAGCAAATAAGCTTGCTGTGATAGTGATACCATCTAACCTGTGTTGCATCAAATTATGAGGATATGAGCTCGATCGTTGACTTTGTAACTCACCGGAATGTCGGCCCACATAACCATATCGATCCATCTCCAATATTGCCACTTTCTGTTCCTAGGGTTATTCCTTCCTGTAGTCCAAGCAGGGCCAGTTGAAGGGTCAGAAAGATGGAGATGTCAGGAGACATGGGAGACATGCGTACTTAGTGCGACTAAGCCCATTATGTAATACCCCAAGCTATTTGATGCGGCTAGCTCGGGTTGCAAAACCGGATAGAGCTACTGTGACATCCTGTTCCTAGGATTATTGTTCTTCAAGGACAAGGCGGGCAGGGACAGTGGAAGCAACAAGCAGAAGATATCCGGAGCAGATGGGGTAAAACCCTGACCTGGTATGTAATACCTCAAGATATTTCAATTGGCTGACTCAGGCTGGCTATCATAGGCGTGCAGATGGAGCTCAAAGAAGAAAATAGGAAAATGGTATTTCGCCTTCGACTCATGGAATAATTAAACTTTGAGCACATTGATACACATATATTGTTCAACTATGCTTGCCAAATACAGCTATATCATTGACTATGATTGCCAAATAAGCTCACCAGCAGAATGTACCGCCATATACTGTTCCAATCCCCCCCCACCATTCATCCAGCACTCGAACTCTGTTTCACAATTAGCCAACTGTGAAACCATTGTCCTGAAGATGCGCATTCTTTCAAGGCTCTCGGTAGCTTTTCTGTATGCTGTTTTGCTGAACGAGCTATAAACCATGTCCTGCGCCAAACCAACAAGCTTGATGGCCTCCGTTTCACATTCATCCAAGAGGGAAACTCACTTGCTCACAATGGGAAGGAGCAATTCCCAACCCATTTCTTTGACTCCAGCAATATGGGCTTGATACCTTTGAGGGAAATAGGAATCCAAATCCGGGGATACTGGGGAATGAAAGATCTTTTCCCAAATGCGACGCTTGCCCGCCTCTAAAGTGTTGTGAGCCTCTTTGGTTCCCACAGGCTCCATAGACTTGGAAGAAGAGCTATGATGGTTATATGAAAGTGTTTTATTTGAGGTCCCAACTGAGGATGTGAAAGGCGTAGCCAGAGCCGCCTGCTTCTTCTTTGCCTTGTGTGCAATGCATGCTGCTTTCTTTGTACGCTGGCGGGATTTTGCTCGTTCTTCATCCAAATTCCTGTTTCATATATAAACTTTTGTCAGAATGTGTCTCATAGAATATAAAATAAAATAAGAGAGAAGAAAGCAGATGTTATTTGAACAAGAATGTGAATATGTTTCTCATAGTCAACTTCTTGGATAGGCATCCAGACTGCATTTTAAAATACCTGTAAACTCACCGTTCTCGATAAGCCTTTTTGGAAGCAAGACGAGCTTTACGTGCTTCTTCTGGAGTGAAATGCTTCTGTGGTCTACCTCCAGCCATTTCCCGTGCCAAAAGTAGGTAAAGGAGGAAGACGAATATGACTTCAGAACACGCTACTGAACCAAGAATTTAGATCTTTCATGCTACGGGACATAAACTCAGAAACATGCATATAGTTCCCATTTCTTTTTTTAGGAGTATATATAACCTATAGGATCATTCTATTAAAGTTTGGTCAAGTTTAGTGCACAGAATACCCTGCCATAAAATCCGCAAAATTCGAGTCTTCAGTTTTAGCGTGTGCGCTTATATCCTCCGACCTGCGCTGAGAGCCCGCAATTTTCTCAATTTCAACACATTTACATAGAAATATTCCAGGCAAGTTAAAATTTTAGAAGCACATACAAAGGCATTGCTATATTAATTAATTTTACATGGTATTAATCATTATGATAATGAAGATTCAGGCTGCCCATCCCACTCCCCTCTCATTTCTCCTCCATATGCATCCAATACCGATACCCCCACTTCCCAAAGCTGATGGAGTCTGAGAGGTGATTCCCACCATGTCATATAGCCAGCCAGAGCATAATTAAAAGGCCTTGGAGGCCAGGAGGTATCGACAATCTGCGCTAATCGAGGCCATTGACCGTGAGGTTCTACCAGCACATCCATTTGGGCGCGAAATTGCACCATGTCCACTGTCAGGAGCGGAAGCAAATCACAGGCATGGATCACAATTGTACGGACTGTGCCATGTGATAGGATGAGAGGAGTGGAAGCTGTGAAACCAATCTCTAGTGCATCAAGGGTAGGACACAGAGAGCCAAGAGCCAGGGCCTCTCGCAACTGGTATTTCCCTCGTATGACTAGACGTTGCAAATGCTTGCCAGATTTCTGCAAGAGCTCTGACAGATAAGGGTCAGCCTGCATTGGCAAGCATGATAAGACTTCGAGCACAGGGAGATTCCACCGCTTCACCCATAACAAGGGTTGGACTCCGATGTGTCCTGAAACATACAGCCTGCGCAAGTGATTGAACGTGAGATGATGCCGTGGCTCGAAATTGGTATGAATTGGCACTCGGTCGGCAAGGAACTGGATGACGAGTTCCTGGAGGTGCTGCAACAGAGGGGCGGATGCCATGAGATCGGAATTGTACATGGGAGAGGTAATGTGGAGGGTGGTGAGATGGACGGTGTGCACATGCAGCATAGTCCGGAGGTATCCAGCAGGAGGTGGTTGAGAAGCTAGGCCTAAGCCTGAATGGATGCCACTGTCGAAGGAAGAGGTGTTAGGGATCCGGGTGAGCAAGGTTCGATATAGCCGATAAACCTATTCACATAAATCCCATGAGTATGACACCAAGTCTGATTTGACGAAAGGACATACCTCGACAATACCATAATGAGCTGAAGGCTGATTGGGTGGAGGATGCCAGTAGATGTCATAGGTACGGCGGTGGGGCCATCCCATAGCCGTGTAAGGTATATCTGCCCAAGGGAGATTCAAACCAAGAGGCAGATCCACTCGCAATAGGCGAACTGTCGACAATAGGGGGTGGGTAGGTGGGTACGCTCGCAGAAAAGAGCGGATTTGGACGGGATGAGTGAAACAGACCTCGGTGAGAAAGCATTCATTGATCACGCGCAAAAAGAAAGAATTGATTTGGCGCATCTTAACCATCATTTTCAGCCTGATCTCGTATTCGCACTGCCATTCATCATACCAATCACCAAGCATACGCAAGTCCTTCCTTTCGTTCTTGTCATCTTCATCGCTGAGCCGATCCCAAGCCCAGAAGTCTACTGGGGATGGAGGGAAGGCCTTTGGCTTGATGATTAAAGGCAGGATGTCTAGGATCACCCCGAAAAAGCGATCATAGACTGGGGGAGCAGTATTAGATTGCTACAAGGATTATGAAAGAGAATAATAAACAGTACATGCCTGATTCAGTAGTCATGAAAAGAGAGGGTGTGATGGCGCCATGGGAGGAGGGATTAGAGATAACACATGTGACTGGTGACAAGCGAAGGAGGGAGCATTAGAGATAACACGTGGCGATGAGGGAGTGAAAAGGGAACAATGTTGCCTGGATATGTGACAAGTGACAAGGGGCAAAGCGAAAATCCCCATAAGGGACACTCAGGTACAGTTTGGACTTCAGTCAAAAAAAGGAGAAAAACAATAAGAATTGTATTGGACTATACATTGTTTGGCACATGGTAGGACCAATGGGTCTAAGTCAAAATCTCTGCAGGTGAGCATAACGTCGAACCTGTACAGCGAAATCCGCACGGGCATGCAAGGCTAAGTCAGGCCGCCAGATATCGGAATCATTTATGATCACATTATCATTACCCTGAATCAGGGGTAAAATGAGTATACAAGGCTGAACGATACTAAGCGACATAGTGCTCACTCACCTCAAGTGCCCGTATTAATTGAGAGGAATTACGTATGAATCGATTGATATTATGTATCATATAGAGACCACAATCGGAATAATTTGGCTGGCGGGGGACCTGGGGAGAAGTGATTAACAATGACAAAATAACGACAAATTGCGTGGCTAGCAACACGAACCGAAAGATCAGTAGAGACGATCGAAGGCTGAGGCCGAAGATGTTGCTCAGGAAACCTCTTGGCAAGCTCAATATGGAGCCATGCGGCGACTAAAGATCGGGTAGATGTGCGATCGCCTTCCAAAGAGTCCATGGATACGATGTGGATAACCCTGCAGCTTGGTCAGACAATGTTAAGCCACGGACAATAACAAACCGGTGATTGGACAAAAACGGTGAGGTAGAAGGGGATGGCAGGCTATCATTCGCACCAATCACAATGCATGAGAACCAATGGTTGACATGGTGCACTGGTATGACTATGAAGTCGTAATCGAAAGGCGACCAGCGTTTCGTCCAGTGTACCACTGCGTCATAACCTCGTTCAGTATAGTTCGTAACAAAGAATGAGGATAAGACTTTCATTGAGCCAGACATGCGAGGGGTGGCAGTGTAACGCTCAAACCATAAACTGCAGGAATATAAGCCTAAGCAGATGTTATTAAAGTCGATCATAGGAACTTACGAAAGCTCGAATTCCACCATATGGTCATCAAGCCAGCAACCAGGCTCCAATTGGGGAAGAGAAGCAATCGGAATTTCTGTAAGTCGAGGATGCTCGGCCATTCCGCAGGAGAGATAACTCAGATACTGGAAATGGCTTAGGAGATGGAAGGTTAGAAGTAGAAGGGAGGGTAAAAAGGACTGTGGAGAGAAACTTGCCTAGGTGGATATGGTTTCGCTGGAGGGCTAACGTTCTCATCATCATCACTGCTTATGGACACATGGGAATTGGCTCGAGACGGAGGTCTGAAGTGGGGTAGTCAGCTGAGCGAGAAAGCCACAATATGACATAGAACTAACCTAGGAGGTCGTTTCACTAACTTTGGTGGCCTGAAGTGGCGAGTCATCAGATGAGAGCGCGAAAGCCACAATATGATATTGAACTTACCTGGGACATCGTTTCGCTGGTTTTGGAGCTGGCTTCGGGGGAATTTCTTCGTCACTATCACTGCTGATAGAGACAACACTGTGAGGGTATGAGCATGAGTAAAGATTGACACATTGAGATCCATGGCAGCGAAGGAGCTTACGTATGAGTCGGAGAAGTTTGTGCACGTAGGACTGGGGATGGAACTGGAGTTATATATTGAGTTCGGCTTCGAGAATTATGGTTAAACTCGAGAGTAGAATCGAGTTGATGATATCATACATTGCTGGTTGGATGGTGGGCATTGGGGACTGCGCTGTGAGTCACAACGTGCGGAGCTTTCGACGTTACGTAATTCGTCACGTGTGAGCTATCTCTGGATGCTATGACGTACACCCTATGTACAATTCCCCGTAAATACGGGGAATCGTACATAGGGTGTACGTCATAGGTTGCATATCGGCTGACCAATTAAAAAAATGCAAATAAATATGTCTGCCAAAGTTAGCGAGAGAAAGATCGGTGAATGAAATGACACATACCATGTAGAGTCAATTCCTTCACTTGACCTCAGAGCCATCTCTCATTAGACTGAGGATACTATCCGAATCATAGAGGGGGCCGAATGGCTTGGATGGAACAAAGAGTTAAGATGGGATCAACTGTTGGAGGGAGAGAGACAAGTCATAGCCGTGGGAGTGAGTTGCATACTGAAAATCGAGTTCATGACACTGAGCAAGAGATTCTGAGTCAAAGATCCCGACGGGACTTTGCTTAGATTGTCATAATCCTAGTACCTTATCAGCTGATGGCTCGGTGTTCAAAACAGTGACTGGTGACTGGTGTGACCAACCACTGGTCGACCAAGGGTCGTGGGGACTCTGGGGACCATAGGCTTGCTTGGTAAAGTGCCTCTAATCTCTCGTAACTGTGGCGCACGAATCTAGTGCAATGAAGTCACTATCGCAGGTCCGCAAGCAACTAAACAAGGTGAAGAAACGAAAAGGACCACTTCTCACCAATCCTAGAGCTGTCAAAAGTGTCAGATCAATTCATGGTAGAGAAGTATTCTGGGAAGAAATACCTGCGGAGCTCTGTGCAGACTCTTCATCTACTTCGGCACCCGCCATAGCACAGCGGCGATTTCAAAGTGGAGTCTGTGGTCCAATGGAAGAGATGCTAGGGAATTTTGGGATGGATGATGGATTCATGCCGTTTGAGGATGAAAGTGACGTTAGGGAGGAGGACAATGGGAATGAGGACGAACCACAGCCAGTGAGAGAACTATGCTATATCTTGAGATGGAGATAGTTTAATATATTCAGGAAATTGGAATGAAACAATCCGCAGAAGAGACACCTGAAAGTGGTGCAATCGACCATACAATCAAGTTGCGCGAGATGGCTTTAAACGCCATGTATGAGCATGAAGCCCCACCGCACGCAAAATTGGGATGTATTCGAGCAGACTGCGGGCGCCACGGGGAATATGACTGTTTAGATTGTGACGCTCCTGGGTATCACTGTCTAGAATGCATGCATCAAGAGCATTGTTACCGCCCTTTTCACCGGATTATGGTATGGGATGGGAATTGCTTAGTTCACCGAACATTGAAGGAATTGGGCCACATTGTTTATTTTGGACATGGTGATAAGGCATGCCCACACATTGATGACGAATGGGGTGCACAAGATATCACTCTGCTGGATGTCACAGGCGTTCACATTGTTCGTATGGGCTGGTGTAGGTGTGCAGGGGCCCCAACCCAAGCTGAACAGTTGTTGGAACGCAAATGGTTCCCGGCCACAATTATTAGGCCACGTACAGCAATTACTTTCCGAGTGCTGAAGCTTTTCCATCTTTTGAATCATGTTGCGCGGACGAACCCTTGGGACTTCGCAGGAACAATGCATCGGCTAACGGACAGTGTGGTTCTAACATCTGTGACGGTAGGCGGATAGTTCCTAGGAAATCGAGCTATAATGTTTATTCTGACTCTTATTATGTGCATTTCATGATATATACAAACCGTTTAAACATGTTCAACGACAATGGCGAGTGGTACGAGCTTGGAAGCGAGGAGGGGTTAGTGATTCAAAAGCCACCCGAAAGTCAGGAAGCCTAGCAATGGGCTGTGTTTCCTGTCCAATACCAGGTATCAATTTAGATGATGGATGGGAGAAGGACCCTGACTCGTGCGTGAGGATTTATTTCGGTGTGGACTTAACCACTTCGGGAACTGATTGCAATTTAGGTCGCTCATTCATGCCGTTTTTATTGGAGTTGAGGGCAATTTCCGGTTGAGGAGACACAACAAAGGAGGAGGGGAAAATGCCGACCCCTCATTATTCGGAAATGACGCATTTTACGCTCCACATCCGGACTATAAAAATTTCTGTAGGGTGAGAGGTGGAGCGCCTGATGATATGGCGGTGAGTTGCTTCAATAAATGTGATTTGTAAGCTAATGGAAACTCCGAAAGGATGCAACTTGCCGTATGTTCAAAGCCGGCGAACCAACACGTTCTTCTTCCAATCGGAAGCGTCCCACCAATGGGAATCTATCGTCAAGCTGTGTGCGGAGCGGCTCGTTTCTGCCCAGAGGCACTGTGGATATTATACTTGGAGAACGGTACGTGGCTTAGTTGGTATTTGACAGCCTCTGATTCACGACTGGATGAAAGTTTTGTGATCGTTGACTTTGCAATGACACATGCACTGCAAGATATCCTCAAATTGGGAACCAAACGCATTATCATATCATATGACATTGCATGCAAATACCATATTCACTTCCGGGAACGGATAGCACACAAGGCATGGCCACTATTAACGCCCACAGAGCTGAAGAAATTAGACAGTAGTGAAATTGTATGGTTGGTGCCAAAGTTCCATTTGGCATCACATATTGATGGATGTGCGGATAAGTTCTCCTTCAACTGGACAAATAATGTAGGGCGAACCTGCGGGGAAATCGTGGAATCAAACTGGGCTAGTTTGAATCTACTGGCAACTGCGACACGTGAGATGGGCTGGGGGCATCGGAAGGATACCCTGAATGATGCCATGCTTTTCCATAACTGGCGTAAAGCCATCTCAGAATGTATGTGGTGTATTGTATACTATATCTATCTCACCTGACTCACAATTGATCCAGCGTCTCGTGTTCTAACCTCATACAAAAAAAGTGGACAAATTCTGCTGAAGAAGAGAAGAACATTAACGAACCTGGAAGCCACTTTGGGGGAAGAAATGCTATCGAAATTGAAGGCTGAAAGCGCAGTGAAGGATGGCAGCCAGTTTAGGCCGAGATTGATTGAAGCTCCATCTCGGGTTGCGATCCTAAAAATAATTCGAGAAGAAGAGATGCCAAGAGCATTGGCAGGGGGGAAAAAACAGTCCACCCGTTCGGCACGACTTACTGCAAGTGTCGGGATCAACATGGGATTAGATCTGGAAATGCGACAGTAAGCAGAGTGAATTTAGTTTGGCGGAAAAGTGGGTATTAACCTGGGAGATTATTATAGACAGAATTTGCGCAACAAATTGAAAGAGAAAAACCGGAACACTGATCGGCAACAGCTGGACCAGGATGAGTCAAGACGCAAATTATCCAGGCATTTGGACACATGGTATGCAAGTTTGAGTGATTTCATGCCGCCGGATGCGTTACAGGAACCCCTGACCATGGAAGCCGCACCGGAGAAAACCAAATTGAGCCTGCCATCCGATTTTGACCACGAAAACCATGACCGATTGGGATTGACAACATTAGCTGAAACTGAGTTCCTTTTGCGCACAGGGCAGGCGAATGATTCCCTCAAGCATTTGCGAGAGAGTTTGGGTTTGAAGTCATTCTTGGTGTGACAGAATCACTCCATTTCAGTTGGCCAGATAGCAAAGCGCCGTTCTGAAACAGAGATTGAGAGAGCTGATGAACGGGTGCAAAAGTGGGCTGAAGTCTACCGAAGGGCGTTCAAAGCGATGGAGAGACTTAAACCACTAGGGGAGGATGGGAACCATGGCAGGGGGCAATTTAAGGAGCTCACCAAAGATGATCTGATTATGCTCTCCAGTTGGATGGAGGAACACCGATTGTGGAAGGAAAAGGGGGAAGTGGCTGAAGCTGAAGCCAACAAGAAGGGTAAGGGCAGGCGGGAGCTTCCATGGATTTGGAAGATGCAGTTTGGGACAACTGAACCTGACCGCAATAGTGTGTCTAACGTGGTTGATGAATGGATGACTGAAGGTGGGTTTGATATGGAACTGTGTAGGTGATGTGAGGAAGCTGACAACTGAATGCTACAGCGATGCGCATTGAGTGGTTACATGCGAATGCAAGCGTAGCAAGGTTCAAGGAGGAGATGAGGCTATTGGAAGCCGAGAGTCAAAGGATTGGGAAAACATTTCGGTACTACCAGAAAAACTGGCTGGTTAAGGAACTAGCATTGATGCAAGAAACATTGAAGGTTATCCAGGAAGCAGAAGGAGGTGATGCTGTTTCTAGGTCAGCTAGGGGAGTGATGGCATACTCAAGGCGGCAGGCAGCTGTATTTGCAAGGTTGGCAGCATTGGGGGAAAAGCACTTTGGGGAATTGAAGGAGGAAAAATTAAAAATGGGTATTTAATAGGGACGATGCTACAGCAACATAAATATAGTGGTCGAGATCTGCGAATTTGCTACAGCGTAATGAACATAGGAAAGATTAAAACCGGTATTTGATAGAGATAATGCTACAGCAATGTAAAAACAAACCTGCTACAGCATAATGAACATTTTTTCGAAGTGATAAATAGCTAGATTATTTAAAGCGACACGCAAAGGTGTCAATCCCAAGTGATGATGTGATTCCGCACACAACATTGAATGTATTGTTATGTACTTAAGTGTGGAGTGCGAATGAGTTGCAAAAGATACAGCCAAAATCACACAATGCCCCCCTATAATACTGTAGCAGGACCTTGCGATAGCATGTCAGCAGTATCCCTGTAGCAGAATCTATAGTGTCATAGTGTACACCCAGTATCCTGTAGCACGGGAAGTCTCTGTGAAATCGACTACACCTGAATTGCTGTAGCAGTGACCTGATGGAGTCTCATTATACTTCCATATAATACCGTAGCATATGGTGCATCGAGTGTACTGCTGTAGTATACTGGGTTGGGATCGCAATGAGTGATTATCCCCGGTCCGCTGATACTTGTGTAGCAAGGTCTGCTGAATTAATCAAGTATACCCAGAATCTTGTAGGATGCAGTTCTCGGTGAAACACCATTGCCTAGGTTTCAGTAGCAGAGATTTGAGGGCAGGTTCATTATACTGTCCTAGGATTCCATAGCATGTGATGCATCTGATCCAATGCCATAGCATTTCAGGATGAGATGGTGTTAGGTGAGTCCCCTGAATACTCCGAGAATCCTGTAGCAAAGCATTAATCAGTATACCCCAGTATCTGAAACGTGCTAGGCCTAGGAACCTATAGCAAGGCCTGAGGAGGGGAGGAACACAGCCGAGCTACAATCCTGTAGCATAGAATGTTTCAAGTGCTATGCTGTAGCAAACAGGGTGAGTATTGATGCCACCCTGAGTGGGGTGATTACCTGGAGGATAAGCATCCCACCAGGAATTACCCACCCATAGACAAGAAAAATTTATCCACAGAACTGATTGGTTATAATATCTGCAGAAAACGCTCTAAAGTAGTCTCACCCTATAATCCAGAATATCTGTAGCAGGAGGTGACTCTGTGAACACCCCTAGAGTGCTCCAGCATAATATAGGCCAAGGCCCTGCTTTCTACAGAAAAGTTATAAGCTATGACTCATAGAATGTAAGTTAATATGTAAAATATTTGAACAGAAAGACTACCTGTTTGGGAGCCCTTCATCCTCTTTGTGACTGTCAATATTTTGTGCTTGCCATGAAAACAACAATAATGCTTATCACCCAGTGCACCTGGCTTGCCTTCACTGTTGTTTGGAACCAACTCACAGAAATAATAGATAGGGGGCTGCTTCTTTGTTGGAAGCTGCAGACAGTTACGTCACCATGAGTGGAAAAAATTAAGTAAATGGCAGAAGTAAATGACAGCAATAATGCTCACCTCAGTGCCTTCTTGATCCTGAGAATTCACACTTGGCTGCTGTGCAATGCTTCCACCGCTTGCACTCTTCATTGGCAGACTGCCCTGGGGGTGTAATGACTGAGTGAAAGATTCATCCTTTGCCATGTTGCTCCTCTTTTTATTGTTCTTGTTCTTGTTCCTGTGTTTGTGCTTTTTCTTGGGGAGCTCACACTCGATGGTCTCCAAAGCCACTTCAGTTGCTACACTTTTTTCAGGGTTTTCTTCTTCTCAGGCTCTGTTTTGCACTGGAGGAGAGTGGCAATCTTTACAACAAATGTTACACACTGCCCAGATTCATAATAAGTAAATGATACACACCTCTGCATTAGACACTAGGATTTCCTGCTCAAACTCTGACGGCTCCTCTTCGTCAGTCTCTGAACAGGAAGATTCATCATCATCCCTGCTCACCACATATGCTGGGTCACTCTCCATCTTGGAAGCTGTGTCGACTTGCATCTCAATATCTTCTTCCGGTACAACTTTGCCATTTTCATCAAGGTACAAATATTCCTTCTTCATGACTTTCTTCACCTTCTGGTTAGTGTCCATCGCAGACTCACAAAGCTCATACTGGCGGTTTGGTTTTACCATGCATTTCGGTCAAGCTTTAGGTTCTTGAAACAATATTTTTAGCATAGTTGAAAGCAAAGGTAAAATATTGACTCACTATTCTCCACACAAGGCAGCTTCCCTCCAGCAGTCTCCGCTGTGTCCATCAATGCATCT
Source organism: Sphaerobolus stellatus SS14 (assembly GCA_000827215.1). Lineage (NCBI taxonomy): Eukaryota > Fungi > Basidiomycota > Agaricomycetes > Geastrales > Sphaerobolaceae > Sphaerobolus > Sphaerobolus stellatus. The sequence continues at coordinate 148,534 of KN837084.1, forward strand.
ATCCACAACTTGACAAGTGCTCCATACCCAACATCTCCAGCATTTACCAGCTCCTCAAGTGTCCATCTAATCACGGCCATGGTCTTCTTCAAGCCATCACCACGCTCAGTGATCGTTAAGCCTTTCAACTTGTCGCCAAATGCTGCATGCATTGCTTTGTTGAATGCTGGCCATACTCCTTCTTGCGCAAAACTTGCATCAATTTGTGGCGGAAGCGATGAGCCAGAGAGACTGAAGGGGAGAGTTGAAGGGAGTGAACTGAAAAGACTGAGAGAGCTGTGCAATCACCCTCATAGAGCACCATGCTGGGATGGTCTTCACGATACATTAAAAACCCTATTAAATAATGAAAAAAAATGAAATTTATCTCGTTCCATTATTGTACATTAAGGTACATGAGCCACAAACCCCAGGTCCGCATTCACAGACCTGGGGTTTTGTGGCTCTTTTTCTTCTTCTTTTGCTTTGTTCTAAGAGGAGCCTAAAAGCTAAGTTAAAGCTGGATTTTTTAAAGAAAAGCAGTCCCAGGTTGTATCTTGGCTGTTACCTTGTTCTAAGAGGAGTTGAGGGCTTGCTTCATTGTTAAATATATTAATCCTACTACTTTGGAACGGTGAAGCTTGAACTTAAGATAGGGGTGAGCAAATGCCAAGATACAACCCCGGGTCCGCTTTGCGAACCTGGGTTGTACCTTGGCTGCTGCTTTTTTCTAAAAGGAGTTCAAGCATTATGTAGAGTGCTTGCTTCAATGTTAAATATATTACTCCTACTGCTTTGGAACAGATGTGCTGTGCTTGTCTGTCTTTGACAAATGCAGAGATAGGGGTGAGCAATGTCAATACAACATGGGTCTGCTATTTTAATTATAATACTTCATGGTATATAATATTCTTTGGTACAGATTCATTGGATGGAAAAATAATTTTTACCTTGGCTGCTGATGTACTCCGTGAGAATGCTGTCAGGAGACCAATATTTTCACCCTTCAGAACCTCCAGTGAATGCCTCACTCCCCTTTTCAAACACTACATTTCCCTGTTCAGAGTGTCTGAAGGGTATACCTTTTGGACCTCTGAGTTGTATTCAACATATTCAACGCACACAGTTGTTGTGGGCAGAGAGTGGATCCACAGGATGGAGACAGTGGGTACCCTGGACATCTGGTGGAGTACATCAATGGGTTGGTAGGACAGGGTTCTCAGACTCCTGGTAGAGTGCATCAGGGATAGCTTGGGACTGATGATTGATTGTGATTGGTAGGGTAGGCAGTGTCTCAATGGGTATATGCGTGGTCTCTCATTCATTCTCTCAGTGTAGACTTTGTTTTCCGCTTCACCTTCCAGCTCTGCTCAATCAGCACTCCTATAAGTCCTCCTTTCACATTATAAAAGTGTCATTCACTCCTTTCTTTGAGTTAGGTGTCATATTCACTCTCTCCAGTCATGAGCCTCTCAGTAGTGTTTGGGTCCCTGTTTAAAATCTCTTGATTACCTCTCATCTGGCATGCTCATCACATTGTAAGACCCCATTCCAATATCCTGGTACACTCCAAAAGACCTTTCCAATACATCTATGAACATTCCTACAGTCATCCTTAATTGACTCTTGAACTCTTTTCAATTTGACTCTCAAATCATTTCTCAATTCACTTCAACACTCACTTCACTCCAACTTCAATCATTTTCCTCATTGCATATATCCTCATCCAACCCTAATTAGGGCCACTATGAGGGCTGAAAAAAGTCGGTATTAATTAATACTAAAATAATATTATAAATCAATAATTTTCAATTATATTTTCATATTTTATTCGAATTTTTCTCAGTAGTTTTCGCCAATCTGCTGACAAATAAACATCCAGGGCTGCTTCATGCTCCTTGTATAATAAGATAAATAAGATGTCTAATTTTTACATATAGTTATATAATATTCAATTTCCAAAGAATACCAAAGATTTCAGTCAGTTCTTGGATGGGCACCAATGATGTTGACATAATCTTACATAATCAATCCACGCGCAGTTATAATATAGACAATGGACCTGGGGTTTTGTGGCTCTTGTGGCTCGTTTTTTACTTTGTTCTAAGAGGAGCCTAAAAGCTAAGTTAAAGAAAATCAGACCCAGGTTGTATCTTGTTCTAAGAGGAGTTGAGACCTTGCTTCAATGTTAGATATATTACTCCTACTGCTTTGGAACAGATATGCTTGAGTTTGCTATTTAATTATAATACTTCATGATATACAACATTCTCTGATACGGGTTCATTGGATGGAAAAAGAATTTTTACCCTGGCTGCTGACGTACTCTGTGACAGTGCTACATAAAGCTGACCATGAGTGAACACTGGAGTTCTCAGATTTATCCCTGTATGTTTGACAGATTGGCCTTGAGCTTTATTTATACTCATTGCAAAGGAAAGTTGAATTGGTAGTTGATGACGAAAGAGTTTGAAAGGAAGATCATCTTTGGAAGGTGCAAGATCAATCCTTGGGATGAGAGCTTCATAACCTGCATGGTCACCTCCCAGTACTCATGCTTTGATAAAATGCCTTGCACATTGGGTTATAACCAACCTTGTCCCATTGCATAGACCTTCGGCTGGGGACAGGTTTCGTAGAAGCATAATTGGTGCACCTTTCTTTAATTCCAAGTTATGCAATGGCAGCCCAGATGTATTCAGTCCATGCAAGAATTCTTGAGTGTAGACATTGTTTTCCTCTTCACCTTCTAGCTCTGCTCTATCAGCACTCTTATAAGTCTTCCTGTCACCTGGCAGATGATCCAGGACTTCTGCATTGATGGCATGAACATCTTCATTTCTTGGAGCTAAGATAGTCCGCTCCAAAAAGTATTGATCTCCAGGTATCCCAGGGATTTGGATATTGGGATAAAGAGCATCAATTAGCCCATGAACTGTATTTGGAGTGCATTTCATTGATTCTGGAAAATGCACTTTCCCATCAGGTGAATTTTGTCCATTACCTATCCTGAGCAACCAATTGGCATACTCCAATTTCTCTCTTCCTTGCTCCAATTGCATATTGGTTTTTAAATTCAGTTCCTTGACTGACTGCCATAGTAGGGAGTTCTTAATGCAAGCTGCAACAATCTGACCCCTATTTCCTTTAGGAATAACAGGGAGTATCTGCCTGAAATCACCTCCAAAGAAAATAGTAATCCCTCCAAATGGTTTATCCAAGTTTTTGATATCATGAAGGGTCCTATCCACTGTCTCAGGGTCAAAGCGATTTTGCATTGGCACTTCATCCCAGATAATGAGGGAGGTTTCTCTAAGCAAATCAGCTCTCATGTCCTGCTTGGGAATCATGCAGACAGATGTCTCATTTGAATTCAGAGGGATCTTGAACATTGAATGAGAAGTTTGACCTCCTGGTAAAAGAAGGGAGGCAATGCCTGACGAAGCAACACAGAGGACAATAATTCCATCTGCTCTGAGATGGGAACATAAAACCTTATAAACAAAGGTTTTTCCTGTCCCAGCAGGACCATTGAGGAAGAATAGTTTGCCTTGCTGATTACGAACAGAGACATTCACAGCCTCAAAAGCACTCCTCTGTTCAGCATTTAGCTGAGCAATTCCCTGTGTTGCTTTCTGTCTCTCAGCATCCCTGTCATAGGTGTGCTGCTCTGTTATGAGACGATTCCTGCCCACATGTTCCCAATTTTTTTGAGGCATTGGCATGCCAGGGAAATTGGAAAGAGAGGCATTTGACCTCTGCAGAAGCTGCTCAATGAGATATAAACCATAATCTATCTCATCCCCTGGTTCCACAATCTGGGTGCCTGACTGCTGAAGACGTCTCTGAAGGTCATCACAGATATTGTCTTTGAAGTGGTTCCACAGCCCTACAGGATCCTGGGGACAACAGAATAGAAGAATGGTAACAAATAAGGAGCACAACTGTGTGCCAGAATGCATGACAGCTGCTTCCTCAAGACACAATGACCATTCTCTATCTTCTTGTAAAAGTCCTCTTTCACGGCAGGCATCCCGAAAAGTCAAATAGCGAACACCATTCACAGTCTTCAGGTCATCAAAAGATGTAGGTCCAGGAACAACAGTGAGCAATATTCGCAAGTAGAAGCGTTCACCTGAATTGGGTGATGTAAAATAGATCCTTCCGATGCAGTCACCCCTTTTCCTTGGTGTCCATAACTTCTTTGATCTGTTGTAAGTGAAGTGGGTAGGGAAATCCTGATAGACATAATCTTTGGCATGAGGATACATCTTATTGGCCTCAAAGTACTCTGTAAGCATTGTCTTGGAATTCTGAAGCTGACGTGTGATAAGCTCTTGAGGACGATTGACATTAAAGATAATCATCTGTTAATCAGGAAGGTGAAGCTGTAGCAATGTCAATCAAGAGTTTATATGATTAGCAGTATTAAAAGGCTCACTAACCTGTAGCCTATACACAGTAGGTTTTCCATCATGCATTTTATTGCGAAAAATACGCCAAACTGCCTCAGAGGACCCAAGCCATCTGGCATCAAGATATTGCTTGATCTCATCCAAGTTCTCCTTGTCTCCAAGTTTGACTGTTGCATGATCAGGGCCTTTATAAATATACTTGTGGATATATTTAACTGAGGCAACAGTTGCACAGCATTTAACATTGATATGGCATTCAAACTCCAAGATCAGTTCAGGAACATAAGGGACAACATAAACACCATCCTTCACAATAAATTGACCATTATTGGGGCACCGATACCAAGGGTAGCCATTTCCATCAAGAGAAGTCTCTTCTTGAAAACTTTTGGAAAGCCTTTGGAGCATTTGCCATCTACCATGCAAGGTGCAGTAGGCTTATCTAATCCACATGAACCATGCATCATGAACCTGGTTACCAAATCCCAAAGCTTTCCCTGTATTTTCTGATCAGGAAGATATGCGCAAATATATCTGTCCACATCTTCAGGAGATCTAATGGGATCATCTGGATGCCCAAAGTAGAGGGAATGCTCATGAGGGAGCCCCCGTTTCTGGTACTCAATATGACTGACAAATGCTGTGACTGAACCCAAGACATTGTCCTTGACAATTCAGGTTTGAAGATGCTTCATCTTCATGGTAAAGACTTGACATACCAAGTCAGGTCTATCTGATGGAGTCTGGCCAGGAAGCAGCTCATCAGTGATCTCCTTCCAGGCTGGATTAGTTGTTGCTGTTATAAACCATTTTGGTTTAATGTACTTGCGACAGATTGCCATAGAATCCTGATACAACTGTTGCATATTTCATGGATTTCCAATATGGCTTGAAGGAAGAATCAATCGGCGCCCAATATTGTCCAGAGAAGCATCTCCTGATTGAAGAGCATCAGCAAGCTCATTGTAAACCTCAGCTCTTAGCTTATTTTGGTTCAACTTTAACCATGATAAGTGTGACTGCTCAATTTGAGCCCAAGCATCAACAACATATTGTTGTAGTAAACGACCTCCTCTGTGCAGCAGGCCCTGTATCTTGTCTTCTGGTTTAATGTGAAGTCTGTATGCATGGAACCGTGCGCAGGTGAGCTTCCCTTGACTGGTTTGCACCCCTTCCCTCTCATTCTCACTATCAATCTCAACCTCACTCTCTTCTTCCTCCCCCTCCTCCTCTCTACTTTGATTATACCTGCCAGATCTGCGAGGCTGAAGTCTCATTGACCAATGCCATCCAAAGTCACCTTTGGGAAATAGCAAGACATAGTGGAGTGGTGTATAGTATGGACTGCCTTCATCAATCCTATGCAATCCACCACCTCGCAGATACAAAATAATGTCTCGTTTATCATAAGGTTGATCTGCAGGTCCAAGAAGGAGTGCAGCAACCTCATTTGAAGTTGGAGCATTATAGCGCCTTTGATCCTTTTTAGCATCAAAGTGAAGCTGAAGTGTGAGATTAGAGTGATTTGGTTGCTCCTCCAAGATCTCTCTGGCAGACTTGTATAGCTGGATGTATGGATTGCAGTCTGTTAGGATTGCTTGCAGTACTTGCATTGTATTTTGGTTGAGATTTCTATTATGAACATTTGCCATGCGATGCTCCAAAGCTTGCAATGGATCATAAAAGTAAAGCTGTGCATAAGAAGGGGGGTCGCCAGGTTCTGGAAGTAAAGACCCAACCATATGATATAGTTCACCATCCACTCGAAAAGAGTAAGGACCACCACCCCGCTCCATCCTATCATTCAGTTTGCAACCAAGTGAAATGAAAGCAAATGCTGCATTGTACCTGTGTATATTCTCTCTGAACTCCTTCCCAACTGATGAATTATCATTGAAAAGATCCAGGAGATCAAGAGGTGGTGGAAGAGATGATGGTAGGTTTACTTGGCCATGGTCACAGCATAACCCGAATTTGGGATTATCATTTGAGCCCATGTATAAAACATGCTCATCCAGCCAATGCAATGCCTTGCAATGCTCACATGTGACATTCATTCTACCCAGGTAGTGTGTCTTGATACGTATATCTAAATGGGGTGCATGTGGCTGATTATGTAAGGGCAACCCTCGGAGCCGAGCGGACGTCACGCCGAGCTAGTAGAGGGGGAATCCAAAGCTATATAAATAAGTGAATAATACATGTGAAGGGAATCTCACCTAGTAGAGGGGGAATCCAAAGAGAAAGTCTTGGATTGCCTCTACTAGAGTGAGCCCAATAAATAGGAAATAGGTCAGGTACAATCAAGATAAGAGAAAATACAATGATGGTACTAAGACGAAAAAGAAACATAACCCATGTAGACGACCCTGTACTGGCTGGCCCTGTCCCTATAACCCGTGCGGCCCCCTCCCGTGCGGGGCCCACTGTCTCCAACCTAGCCTCCCACTCTCTGGCCACAGAAGTCGGCGAATATGTTGCTGGGGAAATCCGAGCGGAAAAGAGTACTGATGGTTTCCGGGTGGAAATGAGGACTGACGGTTTCCAGCCGGAATTGCTTCCTGGTGATTATTAGTGTTGAAAATAATCCCGGGCGGAAATCTATGGTTGTCCCCTGACAGATTAGGCATGTGTGCAAGAAAACCATCAGGATGGTTGTGATCATCAGTTAGTGGAGCATGGTGTGGAGGGGGAAAGGGTGCAAATCGTGGATCAAATGGTGGAGGTGGGCCAAGCAATGATGGACGCACTACTGGCCTGTGAGGAGCAGGAGCAGGAGCAGGTGGGAGCTGGCAGTGAATGCAGTCTTGGAGTATCCCACTGTCTTCTCTGGGTTGTTGTATTCATTAACTGCTGATTAGCAGCATCACCCTGTTGCTGTAATGCAGTAATTGCAGCAGACCCAACAGAAACAGGAAGCTGAGGTGGAGGAAGCTGAGGTGGAGGAAGCTGAGGTGGAGGAAGCTGAGGTGTAGCTACCCTTTGCCAGTGTGGAGGGGCAGGAATTGCAGCCCTGGTTGCATCAGCCTGCTGCTGCAATGCAGCAATTGCAGAAGACCCAACAGCAACAGGAGGCTGAGGTGGTGCAACCCTTTGCTGGTGTGGAGGGGTAGGAATTGCAGCCCTGGCTGCATCAGCCTGCTGCTGTAATACTGCAATTGCAGCAGACCCAATAGCAACAGGAGGATGAATCCTTTGCCAATGAGGAGGGGTAGGAATTGCAGCCCTGGCTGCATCAGCCTGCTGCTGTAATGCTGCAATTGCAGCAGACCCAATAGTAACAGGAGGCTGTGGTGGAGGAGGCTGAGGTATAGCAACTCTTTGACATTGTGAAGGGGCAGGAATGGCTGCCCTGGCTGCATCAGCTTGCTGCTGTAATGCAGCAATTGCAGTGGACCCAATAGCAACAGGAGGTTGTTGAGGTATAGCAACCCTCTGCCGATGTGGAGGGGCAGGAATTGCAGCCCTGGCTACTTCTGCTTGAGCCCTGATATCTGCAACAGTCTCTTTACTCCTGTTCAAGGCCTGAGTAGATGATTCAGGTATTTGGGGAATAGGGGAAGCAAAGGGATCATCAGTATTTATCTGAGTTCCTTGCTGCATGGTGGCTGGAAGGTGAGGGAAGGGCTGAGGGGGAGGAGGAACAGGAGGGTTTTGCAGTCTTTGAGCAGCTCTCTTCTGGATGTGTTCATGGTGATCAGAAGGTGATGTCATAAGCCTGCTATCCCTCTCAGAGGCCCTGGCTTCTGTTCTGGCCATCTCAGGTGTTTTGGGAGGCCTAATACGATTATTAGATATTCTACTGTCAGCATTGGAGGAAAAGAAGGGTGGAAGTACATACATAGTGCCAGAATTAATTATTTCTCACTTTAAAGTCTCAAAAGGACTTCCTATAACCCAAAGCTAACTGCAAGTGAACAGGAGCAGGATAAGGTAGGAGGGAAGCGAACACAGGATGCTGTGTGGGAGTAAACAGCTTAACCTATTTTTTACAGATTTTTTTCGAATTTATTTGGGGCTTCTAAGAAGTACAATGGCTATGAGGCCAATGCATGTCTATGCTTCAAAGCCTACTGGATTTTGTCCGGATTTTTTTCCGATTTTATTGAGGAATTTTTAGAAGTAATGATGGCCTAGAAGAAATTTATATATATATATTATGTGATTATCCTTCAAGGTTTACATAGTATTTTATTAATATTAATATTTTTCAAGAGGAGAGCAATACTGTGGGATTAAATAGGTCAATTTTTTTCGAAATTTTTGGAGGCTTCTAAGAAGTACAATGGCCATGAGGCCAATGCATGTCTATGCTTCGAAGTCTACCGGATTTTTTCCGGATTTTTTTCCGATTTTATTTAGGAATTTTTAGAAGTAATGATGGCCTAGAAGAAATTTATATATATATATATATTATGTGATTATCCTTCAAGGTTTACATAGTATTTTATTATTATTAATATTTTTCAAGAGGAGAACAATACTGTGGGATTAAATAGCTCAATTTTTTTCGAGTTTTTTTGGAGGCTTCTAAGAAGTAATGAAGGCCATGAGGCCAGTGCATGTTTGATACAAAGCTATGAATAGAATTCCCCAATTTTAAATATTTTTACGAAATTTGTTTAAGCCTTGAGGCTTCCACCTCATGACATTGAAAAGTCATAAATGTTTTTCAAGATTTTATTTCTAATTTTATCCGAATTTTATAATTAGGACCACTATGAGGCTAATAAAAATCGGTATTAATTGCTCCTAAAATTTATTATTTTTTGATATTTTTTCAGGGGAGAGAATTTTTTTTTTTTTCAAATTTTGTTCAAGTTTTTCTCAGTATTAGGGTGCATTTACTGACAAATGCTGACCAATCTGCTGACCAATGCTTACCAATGCTTACCAATCTGCTGACAAAGACATGTCCAGGGCACCTTCATGCTCATTTATTATATGGATATAGATGAGGGCCCACTTTTTGTGTTGCAAAAACTCAAATTGGAGGGATTTTCAAGTTGAAGTGCTGTAAGCACACTCAGGCTGGAATCATAATAAGCTAAAGTTTCTGTTGAATGACTGCAAATATGTTCAGGCTGGACTCAGAATAAGTTGAATCAACAAATCAAGACCTTGCAATAGAAGTTCCTTACCCTGAGGCTTAGAGTTGAGGTCTAAGTGTTATACCCTACCCCTGTGTCACACTCTGACATGTTCTTCATTGGTTCCAACACATGCTGACTTCACCAACTATTGCTTGGAATAATCACCAAGCCTAAGTTCAATACCATTCATTTTTGCCAACAAATCCCAACCTTATCTTCTCATTCATCTTCTTTGGTCCAACCCTTGTCTTATGACTTACAGTACCAAGTAAAGTGTCTCAGACTCATGTTTATAATTCCTTCCAACCTTATTGGCTCAACCTTTATCTTAGAGTTTTACCATGTATTGTTTCATCCTTATCTGACCACCTGACTCTGTCAGCCCCACTCTCCAATCTACCCTGATTTGTTTTCCTTATCTTTCACTATCTTCATATGAATTACCTTTTAGTATAAAATCATTTTTATATTCTTAGATAGCTCTCTATCTGGAATTCAACTTAATTCACCCTCTGTTATTCTTGCTCACTGTCTGGACTTTGCCTCCAACACCCCTCTGACCAACCTCTGGTTTGACTTATCATCCTATCACATTATTATCTTGATGCAAATCTGGACATCTCCAACATGTTTGACCTCTTACACTTGACCTCTTGTCCACCATCTGTCAAAACCCACTCAGTTCAGCTGACTTTGAAATTAGGACATGACTTGCAATAGTGGCACAGCACATAAGCCAAGTCCTATTTGTACCGTCTTCCAACATCTCAGATGTGTCTTAACCTTTAGTGCTTACAGCACTTTTCATTATGTAAAGTGCCATACTGAAAATGCACTCTTACTGCTGGAAATTCAATATTTCTTTGATGGACAGTCAGATCAGTCTCAAACTTGATGGTGATCTCCTCCAAATTATATGTGAGGGCATGATATAGGAATTGGACTCAGCCAGTACAGTTTGGTGGAGAGAATGCTGTTTAGGTGATAGTGAGTTGTTAGATCCAGTTTGCAATATTTCAAGGATATTCTGCCATTCTATTGGGATATCATTTATATTGCTTGACAGTGCCCTTCATATGATTTTGTTTGAGGGCACTACCAAGTTTGAAGCCAATCTGACTGTCCATTGAAGAAATATTGAATTTCCAGTGGTAAGAGTGCATTTTTAGCACAGCGCCTTACATAATGAAAAGCGCTGTAACACTAAGTTATATTATTGTCACAGTCATTGACATTTAGTATACTTTTAACATTATCAAATGGACATGTATCACTTGGTTTGTTGGATATTGTATCTTCATTCATTGAGGATGGAAATTGGTTGGCAGAGTCCCTAAATGGATACCTCATCACTGATGGGCACAGCATACACAGGGGAAGAATAATGGACCTGTTGAAGTGACATACTCATATTTCTGTTTGGGTGAAGCAGGATTATTTGTGTCCATTTTTGCAGTATCTACCCACAAAATCCAGGTTACTGGGGAAAAGAGGATTTCAAGACAGTCCGTTAAGGTGAAGGTGATAGATGTTTGGAATTACCAATGTCAGCTCTATAGGTTGTGGGTATGAGGTGATTGTTGGAAATGATTCTCTACCTGCACACATGAATTCATGTATGAGAATACTTCTGTTTGTTTCCATTGCTGAGTGCTAAAGATTTGTTCATGTTAAGTATACATATCATCTCTTCTCTTCTGAGAGGTGGTGGGTGGGAGTAGTAGGAGGAAGTGTGTGGGAGGAGCCTGAGTGGAAGGAAAACACATAGCAGAAGTGCAAAAAGCACACATGTATTGTTTTCAGTGTTTGGGTATTTTTATATGAATTTACATAATTTATTTCACTACACAGGGACATTAGACATGGACATGGACACTCAGGAAGGTGCAGAGGATGACAGTTACATAAGAAAAATGGCATGCATGTTTTGTATTATAACCCAAGATACAAAGGTTCCCTAACAGTAAGCGAACAGGAGGAAGAGGAAGAAGCCTGGCAGGATAATATAGCAGGGAAGTGAAGACAGGGGGTGGTGGGTGGTAAAATGTGATAGTGTGGGAGCAGACAGCCCACCGTATTTCTTTTGAGAATTGTTTGGAATTTTTTGGGGGAGTTTCTAAGAAGCAATGATAGGCATGAGGCCAGTGATGTGTGACACAAAGCTATTCTTAGTGGGGTATGGAAGGAATATATTTATATATGATTTGAAATCTACATATAGTAAAGATGAATTTTGTATGATTTTATTTTGATTTAATTTTTGTGGAAAACAATTGGAGAAAGAGTTTTTGAGTTTTAGCAGTCAGTGGGAACTTTTTGCTGACAAAGCTTGCCTTAAGCGGCTTCATGCAACTTCATTATACAGATTTGGTAAAACATAATTTTTTTTGATTTGATTTTTGATTTTTTCCTTGGTGGAAAACAATTGGAGAAAAGGTTTCTGAGTTTTAGCAGTCAGTGGGAACATTTTGCTGGCAAAGCATGTCTTAAGTGCCTTAATGTGGCTTTATAATATAGATAGATATTTATATTAATGCCTGGAAATTTTCATGATTTTTTTTGGATTTTATTTCAAGGATAACAATTGGAGAAAAGTGGTTGAGGGTGAGTGTGGGAAGTTTCTGCTGACAAATGCTGACAAATTGCTGACCAATCTACTGCCAGGGCGGCTTCATATGACCTGTATAATAGAAGAAATAGAAGATGATGATAGATACTTATATTTTTGGCTGGAAATTTACATATGGTTAAAACAATAATTTTAATGATTTTTCTCGATTTTATTTAGAGGAAAACAATTGGGGAAAAATTGTTGAGGGTGAGCGTGGGAAGTTTTTGCTTACAAATGCTGACAAATTGCTGACAAATGCTGACCAATAAACTGCCAGAGCGGCTTCATGTGCCTTTAGATATAGAAACGAGGGTCCACTTTTTGCGTTGCAAAAACTCAAATTGGGGGGACTTTAAAGTTGAAGGACTGTAAGCACATTCAGGCTGGAATCATAATAAGTTAAAGTTTCTGTTGAATGACTGTATATACAAATTTACACTACAGAATTTCCTTGTGTTAGAAAATATAATTCCACTCCTTTTATGGCACTTTCCTTGTTAGTTATTCAGACTTAATATATAGTTGCTTTTGACCATATTTCAATACCTTGTATACAATATTCTGGGAGTCCAGAGTATCACTTGGAAAGGGGATTTTAACTCTTGCTGCAGAAGTCCATGTGGACAATCCCACAATACAGCCACATACAGTTATATGTGAGTGAGGATGGGTATCCTGAGGTCAATCCCAGTATGATTGACTGATTGACCTTGTCAGGGATTTGTACATGTTGTATTATAGAATTATTGGGTCCCAGCCTGGCCCTTAGTCTGGCACTAAGGCTCATTGACCAATGCTGACATAATAGTTACATAAGAGTGTCATGCACCTTCTAATATAGAAAGCTGCTGAAGAGCCCCAACTTCAGCTTGTTCATTCCTTCCATTTTAGAAGTTTAATCTTTCATTGCAATGTCAAATTGAACAATCTCCCAAACTGATATTCTTTCACATTATTCATCTTCTTTGGTTGAATCAACAAATCAGGAACTTGAGATAGAAGTTCCTTACCCTGACACTTAGAGTTGAGGTCTAAGTGTTATGCCCTACTCTGTGTCACACTCTGACATGTTTTTCATTGGTTCCAACACATTCCAACTTCACCAACCACTACTCTGAATAATCACTAAGCCCAAGTTTAATACCATTCATTGTCACCAACAAATCCCAACTTCCCCTTCCTTAGTTCAATCTCACTTTTACTTTGGTCACACTTCGGAAGCTAACATTTGGATCAACCCATAACAGAGTGAGAACTGGAGTCCCTTGATATATGCTTAATGTGAAGGTAGTGGAAGCCATCTTCGGAAAAAAATTGAAGAGAATATACCCTTGAGAAGGAGAAAAATAATTCTTGAAATGAGAGCTTCCTGTCTGGATAGTCTCTTCCCAGTACAAATGGCAGACAAAATACATTTAGCTCATGCAGGATTCCTTGAGACTATACATTCATTTCCTCTTCACCTTCTAACTCAGCTCTATCCATACTCCTATAATTCCTTGTTCCCCTATCAATACCCAATAGGTTCAGTTTTGGAGTTCACTTAACCTCAGGTAACATTGTTTTCACCTTGAGGTACTGGTCTCCAGCTGTCCATGATATTTTGATGTTAGGATAGACAGTATTTATTAAACTAATTCCACCTTTGTAACTCTTTGGAATACATTGATCAACCCTACTCCCTTACCATCCAGTCCCAAAGACTTCACAAACAGCACCATGCACCTGGTAATGGAGGTTAAACCACATTTATTGATAGCAGGGTCATTCATTCTCTTCTTCCAGTGAGGTGTCATATTCACCCTCTCTGGACATGAGCTCTGTGTCTCTCAGAAGTGCTTGGATCGCCATTTAAAATCTCCAGAAACATATATTGGCATGTCTGAAAGGTGTTGTGGTCCTTAGAGACAGTCAGAAAAGTCTGGAAGACTTAATTTAGCTGTTCCTCATTTTAATATTTTTATTGATTTTGTTTAAGTCATGAGGCAACCATGGGGGAAAGCAGCCTTGCCACCACCTCATGGCATTGAAATAATACCATGAAAAAGGTCATAAATGTTTGAAAGACTTTATGTCTAATTTCTCTAATATTTACATATTTTATTTGAGTTTTTCCTCAGTGGTTTTCACCATTAATTAAGGCTACCATGAGGCTGAGTGCTGACTAATGCTGACATAATATTATGTAAGAATCCAACATGCAATATAATTTCATGAAATTTTTGAATTTTTCTCAAGAGGAGAACAGGTGTGGAAAGCTGTTTGAGGTTCAGAGGAAGGTAGCGGAAGTGTGGGAATAGCAGCTTATGCAATGCTGACGAAGCACATATTAAGCACCTTAATGCAGCTTTATAATATAGATAGATATTTCTACTTTTGCCTGGAAATTTACATATGGTTAAAACAAATTTTTAATGATTTTTTCGATTTTTTTTTGAGGAGGAAAAGGTGTGGGAAGTTTCTGCTGACTAATCTTGGCTTAAGCGCCTTATTGTCCCTTTATAATATTGTCTTAAGTGCCTTAATGCAGCTTTATAATATAGATTTATGGCTGAACATTTACATATAGTTTAAACAATAATTTTAATGATTTTATTCGATTTTATTTGGAGGGAAAATGGCATGCTGACAAATGCTGACATGATGCTGACCAATACATGGCCAGGGCGCCTTCATATGACTTGTATATATTGACAAGCCACAAACCCCAGGTCCGCGAATGTGGATCTGGGGTTTTGCGGCTCTTTTTTTTTACTTTGTTCTAAGAGGAGCCTAAAAGTTAAGTTAAAGCTTCATTGCAATGTCAAATTGAACAATCTCCCAAACAGATATTTGTTCATATTATTCATCTTCTTTGGTTGAATGAACAAATCAGGACATTGAGATAGAACTTCCTTACACATTCAC
>KN837084.1:204289-217593 GCA_000827215.1 Sphaerobolus stellatus SS14
CTTTATAATATAGATAGATATTTATATGTATGCATGGAAATTTACATATGATAAACTAAATTTTTAATGATTTTTTTCGAGGAGGAAAAGGTGTGGGAAGTTTCTGCTGACAAATGCTGACAAATGCTGACCAATCTACTGCCAGGGCGGCTTCATGCGCCTTTATATATATAATAATAATAATAATAATGATGATGATGATGATTTAGTAGAAACAATTTTTTCATGATTTTTTCGGATTTTATTTAGAGGAAAAATGGTGTGCTGACAAATGCTGACATAATGCTGACAAATTGCTGACCAATACATGGCCAGGGCGCCTTCATACGACTTGTATATTAGTAGATAGATAGATAGATAGAATGATAGTTTAATGCGCACTGAACACCCAGCAGGACAAATGGAGGTTGTGGAGGGTGACGGTGAGCATGGGTGAGTATGTGAGCGAGAGACATTGAACACATTGCCGAAAGATAACAGCTGGCGCCATATATAAAAATAAAGCCATTAGGCTTAGTTTACATTGGCAAACCTCCTGGACCAAGACAATATTCAAATAAAGCCGTATAAGCCGTATCTACGGCCGTAAACGGCCGTATTTCTTATGGTCTAATACGGCCTCCAACGGCACCATACCGTCTTACGGTCAAAACCTGCAAAAACGCCCGTCGGAACGGTTACGGCACCGTAATACGGTACCCGTACAGGCGGTCTGTACGGCTACGGTGGGGAGCCCTAGAAACGGCGGCGGGAGATGATAATGGGAACTGGAAAAGCAACGCGGTTTGACCAGAATCACGTGATGACGCGTTCGTTTCGAATACTTTGACCTAATTCATGTTTATTTGTTTGGTATTTCTTATTTATTTCTTTGTATTTTGACCGACGGGCTGGCGCGACACGCGCAGGCACCCACATGCGTACATGCACCGGCGCGTTCCCACGCATACGCGCCCGCTCAGGCGCCCGCGCGCGTGTATGTTATGTTACATAGTTAGTATATACTCATTATAAAAGAGTAATTATGAACTCATGTTTGCCGTTCAGAAAAATCTAAACATTCGGCGATCTTCCCTTAGAAACTGCGCTACCGCAGTTCTCCCTTCGAATTCCCGCGCTCGGTGCAGTCATATGCACTTCAAGGTGTGCCCAACAATGAAAGCACACTTGGGTCAATAGAAAGCACTCTACGACCGGCCCGCCACGAAGCGCTAATCTCCACCACCGAGAATCAGCCACAACAAAGTTCACGACCGGGCCGCGAGTGCCCGACCCTTAATCACCGGCAACCACTGATTCATACGGTAGTTATGATCAATAATACGTAACCCTAGAACGTTCTCTCGCTCGGTTCTCACCTAATTTATCTAGCATGGCGGCGATATGAGAATCTGCCAAGCATGCGACCAACCAATCTCAATTTACATTCCTCACCGAATGTGTTCCGCGGCGAGATTCTGCAGCAAGCCCAAAGACTGATTGGAGTCTGGTGAGCAGGATCAACTATGGCTTTGTGTGGCTTCAAAGGTCCAATTAGTGGTGCTACGAGCTGTACAGACGGAATCAGGCGGCCCGGCGGGCAAGAAAGTACACTGGCTGTTTTCTTTGCTCTGTGGAGTCGAAATAATCTCGCCGTAATCGTTTATTTAGAGGGTTGTGAGGTATATAAACGCAAATTGAACAACACAATGACCAGTCTACTCAGTACAAGCCTAAGAGCAAAGTAGCAAATCTACCGGCAACTCTCAAGCAACATGTTCTCTGCTTCAATCCTTTTGTTCTCTCCTCGTCTCTGGTACCATTGCCACCCCGACTGCCGTCGTTGAGGAACGCGATTTGGAGCCAAGAGCTGCTAGCTGCACTTTCCCTTCTCCCCCCAAGACTTCCAGCTTGTCGGCCGCTAGGACCATTGCCGCTGGTCAATCCTTCGATGTAAGCATAATTTTTTTTATATTTAATGAGAACAAAGACTTAACGCTTTGAATTAGGGTGGTAACATCCGGTTCGATCGCGGATCCGGCGCATGCAAAGGTCAGACCGAAGAGGGCGACTCTGCTGCAGTCTTCCTCTTGGAAGATGGTGCTAAGCTCTCGTGCGTAGTGTCAAATTATCCTCCTCTGGTCTTATTAATTTTCTTCTTGCAGTAACGTCGTGATTGTAAGAACTCTTGACAAGCTGCTGCCGAAATTTTCCTAAGGTTTTAACGATATACAGGGTGCCAACCAAGCTGAAGGGATTCACTGCTTGGGTTCCTGCACTTTGACCAACGGTATGACTGTAGAGTCATGATTCGAGACAACGTTACTAACATGCGGTTCTCAGTTTGGTTTGGTGAGCTTACTTTGCTAGAAAATATAAACTTGACCCTTGAACGATTTTCGATTCTCTAGAGGACGTCTGCGAAGACGCAATTACAATCAAGGTACGAGTGTGGCGTGTACAACGTATAGTCCCTTTGCCTAATATTTTTTTTGAAGCAAAAATCCGGAACTAGTACGATCAATGGCGGTGGTGCAAAGAACGCCGATGACAAGGTTGTCCAACACAACGGCGGTGGAAACGTTGTCATCACCAACTTCTGTGTAAGCAGTCTATACTCTCCCTGCTTACCCAGCACATTGTATACTCACAATTATTATACAGGTGCAAAACTTCGGCAAACTCTACCGCTCGTGCGGAAATTGTAGCACTCAGTACAAGAGGGTGCGCCATTAATTCATCATCTCAATAAGAAAAATTCTGAATTAGTACTCGGGGACCAGACCGTCACGATCAGTAACATCATCGCTAGCTCCGGCAGTTCCATTGCAGGCGTCAATTCGAACGTGCGTGTGAGCTTCTCTTCTAATCTCTTGAACTAATAGCATTTCTTGGTTAGTATGGCGATGTTGCCACCATCACTACGTAAGATGATTCTTGTGCCTCTGTAATCCATGGATGTGACTTCTGACTGTACTTCTACAGTAGCAGCCTCCAGCTTTCCAGCGTCAAGTCTATCTGTGATACCTACGAGGGCAACGACGACGGAGATGAGCCCCCGAAACTCACTAGCAACACTGCAAATGCTAAGTATGTACCTACACGCGTTATGGTTTTGTATAAGTCAACTTACACCCTGAATCCACAGCTGCAAGTTCTGAGTTACCTGAGCTTTGGACTAGAAGTGACTTCATAGTTAATACACCAATGTCCACTGCACCATTATGATCGGCTTGATGTTGTAACATATGCAAAAAGTAACATTTTCTATAATTATTCAACTGCACACGGCCTTTAGCTGAAAGGCTTCTGAAGACAGATATTGAGTAAGGGGAGTACAACATCGACGTGCATGCAGGGAGGAGTTAAGCCATAGATGGAGATAATCGTTAGTTCCAAGAGACAGAATATTTACCAAGTAAAATACAACAGAGAATGAGATGTAAACAGACAAGTAGTATGGAAATGTAAATAGCCAAGTAATATGGAAGCTTTCCCCCTTTTCTGCACCCCTTGCCCTTTCATGTCAACTCTTCTGGAGAGGTGGTACTGATTTCCCAGCTTTATGATCGGCTCACATTGTATTGCTGGTAGCTGGTTTTTTTCCTTATAGTTCCTTGGCTTTCAGGCACTTATGAGGAGTCAGAACACTACATCATGTAAATCTAATCATGACCAATGGTCACAAATCCAAAACCACAGCATGTGAAGCTATGTTATGAGCTGAATAAGCTCAAGCAGTCTTCATACTTAGTAGAAGTCTTCATCAAGTACCAACCTCTTTCTGGCGATCTCCAAAGGACAGAGCTCTTATTTTCCTGCTTTCTTCCTCTCTCCAGTGTGGTATGTTGATAAGTTGGTAAGGGTTAGGGTTAGGGTTAGGTGAATTCCACCACAAACTGAGGTCCCGGTCCGAGACCACCTGTTTCGAAAGTCCGTGAAGCTTCCAGATGTTGGCCAGATAGAGTCTCACTGCTCTGAGGGCAGTAATTGTGGTCATGGTTGGAATGAAGTGGGCTCTTTTACTGACCGAGTCCACTACATTCATGACCGCATCGAAACCATGAGCCTCCAGGAGCTCTATGATGAAATCTACACTGACTGTGTCCCACTTGGCCTCTGGGATGGGCAGAGGTTGGAGTTGGCCCATCAGTTGCTGTCATTGCAGCTTTGTATGGAGGCATAAGTCACAGGTCTCTGCATACTGTCCAATGTATCAGGACATCTGAGGTCACCAGTAGTTTTGTGACACCAACTCCAGGGTCTTCCAGTGTCCCGGATGTCCAGCGATCTTGGTGTCATGGTGCTGGGACACAATCCTCCTTCAGAGTTCCAGGTCAGGGGGAATGTAAATCTTATCCCAGAACTGGAGGAGTCCATCGCACTCCTGCCATTTGGCTGATCGAACAGACTTCGTCTTGCCCTTCCTAAGCTCTTCCACTGCTTTCACCACTGAATCCTCCTTCTCTCCCTCTCTCATCACCCTGCGAATGTCTCGTAACACCTCCCTCCCTTCACCTTCCATGGTCAAGCCTTCCAACTCCCTAATCATGAATAACTCCAGGACAAGCAGAGTGATGTTGTCATTCTCCCCCTTGGAGCCTCCATGATCCTCATGACGGGAGAGCACATCAGTCTTCCCCATAGTGTGTCCTGGTCGATGATGCAAGGTAAAATCAAAAGCAGGACAGACCATCTCGCCTGCCTCCAGTGCAACCTTTTAGAGGCCATGAAATACTGCAGGTTTCGGTGGTCCATCCAAATGTCAAACTTCTTCACCGCGCCCTCCAGGAAGTGCCGCCATTCATCCAATGCCTGGATGATCACATATCATGGATCTTGTAGTTCCGCTCCACTGAGTTGAGGCTCTTGGACAGGAAAGTGACCAGGTGCTACTTCCCATCCTCCGGGGATAGCTGGGACAGGGTGGCTCCGGTGGGAAGTTGGAGGAGTCTGCCTTCACCCAGAATTCTGCATCATCTGATGGGAGGATCAGAATGGGCGCCATGGTGATGAGGGTCTTCAACTTGTCAAACGCCTCCTGTTCGGCCTCCCCCCAAGCCCATTTGATGTCCTTCTTGGTGAGGTCAACAAGGAACAGGTGTGATGAGAGAAATCTTTGATGAACCTCAGGTAGAAATTCACAAAACATAAGTATGACTGAACCCTGCGTTTGTTGGTGGGTACCGGCCACTCCGTGACCCCTTTGACTTTGATGGGATCCATCTCAACCCAGCCCTCCAAAATGACAAGCCCAACAATTACAGTATATATTCTCAGCCATATTCTAATAGATTTTCTAATGAAAAACCAGGACACACAAAATTTGGGAATATATCCCATTTTATGAACTTTTTCTGACCTCAGGAAATGCTGGTAAAATAAATTCTTTTCTGACTCTTTTCTGAAGTATTTTCTGATGTCAGGAAATCTTGACTAGATTCCTGTGTATACGTATCATATTGGAATGCTAACGTTTGCTAGTGACGTGGCCTGACAAAGTCGCTGAGGTGGCCGAGTTAATTCGTAGTATTAAAGGAACTGCAAACTAAGATATTCTTTGCAGCTGATTCATTGAAGGAGACTGATCATACTGTTCGCCATTGGTGTGATCTTCATGTTGGTAAAATTCTCAGATCGAATATATATAGTATAGGCTATTTTTGTAGTTACGTAGTCATTAAATTAATAAAACTTTATATACTTTTAAACTTCAAATATATTTGCGGTCGTAGTACTAAACCAAAGCGAAGCGAAGGCTAACTCTTGTTGGAGTTATGATACCGGCAACTACAGTACGACAAAGCGGAGTACTGCGTTGGTTGTAAATGTGATGGGCACGGGCGGAGTTGTATCCTGATACTGCATCAAAAGGTGGGGTGGTCCAGATGGGTATACTATACCTTCTTGATAAGGTATGTTGGTAACGGGAGGGATGCAACTATACTGATTCGTTCACTCCTGGCGCTGTACTATTGATGTATTCTGATGTTTATATGGTGTGTATTTTCAAAGGCACTTTGTTAGCCCCCCACGATCATAGGTATCACACACGGAACGGATCATCGATGAGTCTTCAGAGCGCAAAATGTAAGAAAAGGACACGAGAACAATTTGATTGCGATATTATAACGATATGTAGAGCTAGTGAGACATGCGTGCAACGACATACAGTAAAGTGTTAAATAATAACTGACTTCTTTTTTTAAGCTAAGAGGTGGCATACATCGCCTACCACGATGATGTCATCCAAAAGGCCACCCTGGACCTTCAAACTTCTAAATGAGATAAATAAAATAATGCAGATATGTATGATGCGCATCCATCAAAATGGATGCAATTCGATGAAGAATGGCAACGGTCTTAAAATCCCCAGGCAAAGCAGAGCTCAAACCGTCCGTATGTAATTACATATCGGGCCTGGGAATGAAGTTCACGGTTCAGATTACGACACTTCATTGGCGTCCCTAGTGACTTCCTCGACTTGCTTCCAGCTTCTAAGCAGCGTCCTCCTAATTGAGTCCATGCCGCGGTTGGTGTGATATTCGTGCGCAACGTCGGAGATGATCTCTTCGGCGTGACGGCAGTCGGCGGGCGCGAAGGGCTGGTTGAATGGGCTGAAGATGTAGGAGGCTGGCTCGGGCGCTGGGTGCTGTGTTATAATAAGATGGGTTAGTATTCGATCTAGGAGATGGGGATAAGACGTACAGCAGTGATCTCGTGCAGTTCGCGGGCAATGTCGAGGCAGAAGGAGTCCATGTCGAGATCATTTTCGTCGTAGTTGAAGGGGTTTTCACTAGAAGGGGCGAATAAACAAGTGTAAGAGCGGAGAGGGGGAGTCGCTTACATTTCTTGACCGATTTCAAGGAAGCCAAGGAGGAGGAAGGATGCGAAGCAAGTACCGTTGCATATATGGTTAATACTTTGTAACTCTGAAGGATATCACGCGGTGACGTACGGAATGGTAATCCATCCCAATGTGCCAACGATTTGGAAAGGCAAGAAGGCCAAGTAGAGCCACAATGAGATACGCAAGTGCGCCTATAAGGAACATATATGTTTGCACCTATCACATGAAAGACACCGAAAGCAAGACTTACCTGGGAAGCGAACGGGATAGGAGTGCTCCTAACTCTCTCCAAGTTGTGGATAGAATCTTGGAAAGTTCCCAAGTTACCGACCAAACCAGTAGCGATGGCAGGCTGCACCAATCCAGCCTTCAATACAAAGTTCAAATAAGAGTGCAAGAACAAGGTTATTTCCAAAGGCACGTTAGAGTCAATTGGTGCTGGAAGATGCTTCTTTCCGGTCCAGCCACGAGTACCAACTTCTTCATCGACCACCTTTTCTTTTTTGATCAGACGCCTGTAGATCCATTTAGGGATAGCGAAAATAGGCTTGAAGAGTAAGAGGATGGGAAGGTAATCTTAGATGCGAGCACTAGGTGGGTTGCGTGCAGGACGGAGAGGAACCTCTGAGGCGACTTGAGGAAGAACTTTTTCGTAGCTGTCGCTGCGGACTTGCTTCTTCTTCTTGGGGTTGGTGCTGGGGCCGTTAAGAGTGACTGGAGAGGAGCGAGCACTCGCCGTTAGGTCCTCATGGTTCAACCACATAGGAAGGGTATCCTGGCGAGAAGGATTGGAGGAAGCTGAATGGCGGGGAAGAAAAGAGATGAGCGGATAAAGATCCTCGTAATAGATGCCGGCCTCAGAGCGGAGATAATGCTATGGTGGGGTTAAGACCGAGCGACGCTGGATATGGAAGAGACCATACCTTGACGGAGACACCAAACGCTTGGACCTATAAAATATAAAATGTTTATAAGCATTTTCTGTTTGAGATGCTTTAATGCAATGTTTTACTGACGAGGTTAATAATAGTGCCCTTTTCAAGGATAGCCTTAATCTTCTCAATCCTCACTTTTTCCGGATCGTTGGCAATAGGATCGGTTGACTTAACGCGGTCCACGGCAACATGAATCCAGATCTAGAAAAAGTTTAATTACAGTATAATAAATAAAGCAAATTTAGAAATATTCACCAATTGACCCAGATTTCTAGAGGTAATCGAAATGCTTGACCACAATCTTCTACCCTCTTGAAATCTTTCGTACGCAGACGAAGTACGGAAACTGATCTGTTAAAATTAATGTATTTAAGCCACGGAACCTTTGCTATTCAGAAATAATCGAACTTACGACCAAACCCAAAACAGTACCCAGTACTGTCAACAAGGCATTTGAGATGCCCAGATCGTGAACCGGCAACTTGGTAATCGTAGTAACCGCTGAATAGAAGTGTCAGTCTGCGGGTTTCTTCATCAGTAAACCAGTTGAGGTAGTACAGTCTCCCAACCAGTCTGGATTGCCCCCGAATTACCCCAGATCGCCCTGGACTGATTGGGACTGGCTAGACCACCTCGAACGGTTTACTGATGTTGCATAGGCGCTGAGCACTCACTAGTGGCGATGAGCGTGAACAACAACGTCTCAGGCCAAATATCTATTGAATCCCATGAGCTTCGACAATTCCAGACTGCTCACACGAGCGTATTTACCATTTGCCACTGTTGCATTGAATTTCTTAATGGACCAGGAACCCGAAAGTAAGGGGTTTTGAGCAACCATGGTGGTCTACGAAGGGAAGAGGGGGAAGAAAGAAAGAAAAAGAGGTGGGAACGTGGGAAGAACTGAAATTGGCCCTGCCAGATACTTAGAAGAGGAATCGGTTCAAAATGGGGTAGGAAGCCTTCAAGAGAGGCCGCATCTGGGCTTTTGAAGGGAAAGGGATGTCCGAAAAGATACCCGGGCTGATGTACAACCGCTCATCGAATGCATGCGGTGTTTCCCCAACAAGCCTTATCACGTACCAATTTTAAAAATACCATCAGATCGTTCTGCAAGAGTGGTATTCCCTCAGCGATATCAATGCAAATATTGCTATATTCCGTGTCTTTCCCGTTCAAAAGAAATTATTCACACTCTAAGCAAGCACCGATGAGAAAAGGTGCCCCCATCAAGGCATCTTCGCGAAGCGATCATGATCTTGCCAATAGTCCGAGCAGACTATGAATGCAGTCCTGAAGCTTACACGATAACATGGCAAGAATTTATCCACGATATATATTAAGTTTATTCACTTACAATGTCCTTTACCTGTTTTCTTAACTTCATTGTAGGCAGGAAAGCGTGCCTTGTTGAACTTGTGGAAAGAAAATAGTTTGACGGAATCTGATTGCGTCAGAGTTGAAGCTTCTGGGCACTTGCCGCTTATGGCTGAGTCCTGCACCAATTTTAGGCAAAGTTCTAGGCTACCTGAACGAATCGAAAAGTTCAATAAAGGTCTTTCAGTCGAGACCGAACTACGATACAAGCACCGCAGGTACATCATAAATGCCCTTTTCGTGTTGCCTGCTGAGCTCGTGGAGCACTGATACTTAATAGGTATGCTTCCCAAGAACTGATTTGCATGCAGGTAATATGCGTAAAGTAGGGTTCCAAAGTCGAATGGACATCGTCTTCATTTGTGGGCGGTGATTTTCAGGAATTGACAAGGGTTATTATAGGTTACCATGGTGTTACCATGGAACGCGATGCCTTACACTCTATAATTAATTTCAATGATGGGTCTGATGGCCACACTGAGCCATTCCAAGAGCCTTCCTGTATGGTGTACCAGACTGGTCAGCTTCCTAAATATAGGAATGCCGTTTGCGGCACGTAAATCTCCGTGACGGCGGGCACGGCGGGCAGCTGTGTCACGGTGACTCGGTGTAAGAACCTCGGAAGTAACGCGCATTACTATCATCATCCCATCTCATTCAGGTATCTCCTGCGATGAAATGTTCCCACTCCTAGTTGGACGCATCGTTGAGGTGGAGATGAAATGTCGATACATGGAGCGGCTTATGTTGGTTATGCAAGGCGGTGTTAGTATTCTGACAGGTAAGTAGATTCGAATGGACATCTGGCCACTACGCAGCAAGTGTGTCGCAACTCCAGGTCGTTAGCACATGGTATCCCACGCGCAACATATCCTAGTCATGTTAAGGGATCTCTCACATCTTACATTCACAATGGACCTCCGGCGATCTTGCAATTTTGCAAATGCCTGTGCGATACACGTCTGTTTAGATGCTGCAAGAAAAAATGCCTTCTCAACTGAGCCTCCGAACGTACGGATCTTCCGCATGATATGGGCATCACGACGCCCTTGGATCACCGTGAACGACTCTCCTTCTCTCCTGAGCATGATGGAACTCCGCACTGCCTGTTTGCGAATTTGCCTATGGTGCATAGGCTAGATGGAGTAAGACAGCTGGATGTGGTCTGGCACCCTCTGGTGGATGTCATGCGGTTCCATACTACGCAGTATATCAATTTTGTGTATGTTCTACCTTACTCTATGCACCGCAGAACGTTCAGTTCACATGGTGTGTTAGCATATAGGCCGAGACTCCACCAATACACCTATCGTAAATCCACTGCGTATCGCCAACGAGGATCGTATGTTTTTACCATCCTTGATGCCATATATCCTTCCGTAACGATGGGATACCACTTCTAAAGGGCAGATTCATTCCTAAACCATTTCCAACGAAACCAGCTTCCCCAAAGCTCTATCGTCATCGTCGCATCACTCCAGTCTTCGATTCACTGTCATTAGTCCCTTGGTCACAATAAGTAAGAATCACGATCTGGAGGGAAAGACAGACTCGTGAGAGGACGTCCGTACCGTCAGCACTCAGTTTCCATTTCGGGGTTAACAAACGCCCGTCATTCGACTCCTGCCGGAGGATAGCTCCATGATCTATTATACTTATCATATCGTGGAATCCATTATCGAAGAACTGAGAAGGACTGATCGTTTCTACGACAGGGAATGTGATCGGTAAGTTGACTGGCAATACAGTTAGATTGTGCGATGCCCTCAGCTGAGATGTCAAGTGGTAACAGCCAGCTGTCAACTCAAATGCAGGCTTCTTTGTCATCGAATATGGAAAGGGCATCCATATCATTTGATCAACAGGAACGGAGGCTTTAACTAGTATAGTGGCCATACACGAAGAGTATATATTACTTTGCGATCATTCCTGTGATTTCCCACCCTCCTGGTGAGCTAGCTGCCTTTCTACTACCTCGCTGCGCTCGGTCGCAGTCTTTTCCTATTCGGATAATTTTATTGATTAAACTTCTTGCTCTCCGGATCGAGAAAATATGATTACTCTGGAGAAATACATTTTCATGTATGTTGCCTACATCTTCATAGTCGCTGGAAGTATCGCCTTGTTTGCTCTCCTAATCACGCTATGGCGTGTCCCTTCTCTCCCCCAACGCAACAATCCATTCCTAGTCAATCTACTTCTGACGACTTGGTTGGCTACTATCCCCGCATCGTTACTGTACGAGAATCAATAATTAATTGTGAAATCATTTATGGCCAAATTGACCGGGTTACAACAGGCTTTTCAGCGGTCATGCTCTAGATCTGGCGCCTGCGAAGGCCTTATGTATACTTCAAGCTGTCTTAATGGATGGCGTTATTCCCATGTAAGTATGATTTTTTTTTTTTTTTCAATAAGTTGTATAATTGAAGGCTCGCTCAGGTTTGGAATTGCCGGGCTTTGTTTAGTTCTTAATGTGCGTATTAATTCGCCTTCCTCTATTTCGAGCTGTGACTAACCGTCTTATGATCCAGACTTGGCTTCAAGTTCGTGCAGATTTAGGCGGTCATAGTAATCCATTGGTCGTGAAGAGATGGCTTAGGATTTTTGTAAGTCTTTCCACCACAGTGTGAGAATTACAACCCAGAAAAAAATATCATGCTCTAGGTGTTATCAATACCTTATATCACATTCCTGTGCTGGACTTCCTCGTCAATCGGGGTATCTATAAGCTCCTAACACACGCAATCAATCCACAGTGCTGATATTTCGACCTGTAGTTCGGTTTTTCCACCCCACCACGAGTCGTCGTTAAAACAATCTGGTGTGCAATTAATACGCCGCAAAGTAACAGAATGTATGTCATTCGCCTCGTTTTCAGATGCATCGGCTGATACCGAGTATAGTAGTAGATTCTTAGGATTTTTCATAATCGGATTTTCACTTGCACAATTAATTTTTCAAGGTTCGTATCTGATCATGGTTGATGCGCTTTGCCCCAAATACTGAACCGAGCATAACTCCAGGGTGGATTATCGCCCTCCTTTATAAATCCAAGATGACTTCAATCGACATCACAAAGTCAAAGAAGTCGTTGACTATCGAGAAGGGTTTAATCGTCCGCGTCGTGGTTTTTACGCTGATCCAACTGGTAACTATGACGTTCGTCGACTTTGTTCTCTATAGTACTAGTAGGAGGATGAAAGCTAATATTTCAATTAATTTAGATTGGCTGTCATACTGTCTGGAATCAGCGTCGACAATAACCAGCAGAAGTACTCCGATAACGCGAGAGTATTTGAGTCGATGGGTACGTTGTGGCTTCCACTTTCAGTAGGAGGGGTAGTACGAGACATGTACTAATTTCCCTTCTCAGAGCCACTTTCTATCTTCATTGTGTTTGGTACAGGTAATGTGCGTATTCATCCTTCCCAAATTCAAATCAGATGTTAATAATCTACATATATCGGTTTTATAGAGCCTTCTGGAGGTATGGCGTCTGAAGAAACCAACCAGTGTGCAGAGTGATTTCCGAGAAGTCTAACGGGGATGGGACCAAAATATTCACGCCAAAATTGTTTCGAGTATTCAATTTAAAGACATCTGAACCCCAGATATGAATGGTTTTGAAATTGTCGAGGAAGGGGTTCAACACTCTGATGGCACAGCATCCTCGTTGCATCTTTGGGGCACCTACCTCTCGTTCAACGAACAATAAATCGATTGGGAGCAATGATAATCGCGACACCCAATGTCCGCATTTAGTCGGAATAGATTAAATGGAATCATAGTCCACATTGATGGGCTAGTTTCGACAATTTTCTTATGGTTTCGATACTTTGATGAGGATAGGAGGATAATACGTCTACGAATATTCTCAAATGTCGTGTTTTTCCAAAGTGTAGGTCTCGCTCCGCGTCGGTAGACGCGAGGCTTAATTATTTCGACGGGGAGGTTATGAACGTGGTGGTAATGCTTGTAGCTTGCGTTCCGATTTCTATGAGTCGACATCCCATGTGGGAGGCAAAGGCAGAGGCATCAGGAAACCGGACAAAAACCGCCTTATAAAGCGCGCATGCTAGGAGCGATATAAACTGGTATAAATGGTGTATAGAGCTATGTAGTGATAGATAGCTTAAATAGCGAACTTGCCATTACACACC